>CAODLS011666621.1:0-24110 GCA_948243855.1 Flueggea neowawraea | reverse complement strand
TCGTGCCTTTGAGAGTCTAGAAACACCTAGAGTTGGCCTCAAATCACCAAAATTATGGATGATCATAAATGGGTTAGATAATTTCAGTTTGGGACGATTTTGGGTAATTGCAAGTTGTTTGAGTTGATTGGACCTTAGTTTTATGCTCAGGAAGTTGTTTAGAGTTGATGTGGGTGATTGGTTGAAATTTTTATTAGTGAAATCAAGTTGGATCGAGTTTTGGAAATTCTGAAAAGATGACTTACTCGAGTTGACCAAATGGATAACTCGAGTAAGCCGAGGCTTGGTTTCAAACCAGTCTTTGTGAGGCATGTATGAGACACTCTGGAGTGTCATTTCTAATTGGGTCCTGACCCTGTTTGTTTTTCTTTGTCTATATCTACTTTGTATACAGGTTGACTTTTGACTCGAAAACCATTTGGCATCTTGCTCAGTGAGGCGTTGTATATCGGTCAGTAACGCCCTTTTGACCGGGCTTCATTTTTTGTTTTAGAGCTCTGCATTGAGATGTTGTTGAGTTACTGGGTTTTCTTATTTTGCCTTTTGATTTCTTTGATATATTTATTATTCTTTGTATTTGATTTCAATGATATTTCATTTTGATATTTATTATATATATACACATGTTTTACCATCAATGTTTTTTACAAATATTTTGATAATTGAATAGGTAGGGTTTCTGATTCTCGGAGGCTTGTGTTAAATAGGTCGGGCTCCCATATAGGGTCCAGTTTGCATGCCGGTCATGGTCCGAAAACGGGTCATGAAATGAGAAATATTATTTCTCATTTTGTGTTAACATCAATCTTTTGTAGATTTTGTTTCGTATATATTGAGCTTAAAATATAGCTTATTTATGAGTTGATAAATTATTAATTCCATTTGAGTCAAATACATGGTACATAAATCATGTAGACCACTGAAATATATGGTATAAAAACTAAAATATTTGATTGAAAAACTTCATTATCATTAGCATCACTCTGTCCATAAAATTATTAATTTTAAAAATTAATCTGTACATGAGAATTAAATTGATTTATTAATAGAAAGTAAACAATA
Source organism: Flueggea neowawraea (assembly GCA_948243855.1). Lineage (NCBI taxonomy): Eukaryota > Viridiplantae > Streptophyta > Magnoliopsida > Malpighiales > Phyllanthaceae > Flueggea > Flueggea neowawraea. Next base: position 23,048 of record CAODLS011666621.1, on the reverse strand, counting down.
AAACATTGTAATGTTTTGATCTTTGATTATTGTAAATATTACATAAATAGTTCATATAACCTATCACATATGGTGCAAATGATTTTACAATAATAACATTTAAAATTTGAGACAATAATAAAATTGTAACCTATTATAAATAAATACATTAAAGTTGAGACATAAGCAAGCATAATAATTTTCTTTTAATATGTTATAAATTAAGAAAAAAGTACACTTATCTCTTTTTTTATTTGACAAGTCATTTTATTTGTTCATACCAGATATTAAACTAGCAAGCTCTTAATGTTAGAGTTGACTTTAAAATTAATAAAATGAGCTAAGAGCCCATTAGTTATATTCATCTCAATTTTAATGTATTAACTATAAGAAATATATGTTTATATATATATCTCATATTGTTACTTAGCTATATTATCCATTGTACTCATATTTATAATACAATAATCTTGTATTGCATTAAGTGAACCGATATAGAAAATTTATTCTCTTCCATTATATTTTTTCAGCTTTCATTTGGTAGGAAAGTCGAAAATGACTTAAAATATAAACATACAAATCATATCATATCTCCATCATTATCATTATCTTCTATGGTAGCTTAACTCATTTGCTCAATTGAATTAACTGCACAAAACTACCTATAGCATGAAAACTGGACCTTTTTTTCTCTTTTGTATTGCTTTATTAATGGCACCATTTCTCTTCCTTAATGCTCATAAGCTTTGATGATTCTCTTGTTTCATATTTACATTTAGCCTACTTTCTCTGAATTTGCAAAAAAAAAAAGGAATGGTATTGTTTTGGCTCCTCTTTAACTGAAGGAATTTTTTCTTTATAATATTGGCGTTCCTTCATTTCAGGTTGCCTAAATTATTATGAGAAAGCTTTCATATAAAAAAACAACCCCAACTTAATTTTGAACTCTAAGAATTAAAGAATAATGATCTTACAGTCGTATAGTATGTTTTTAAAGCTAAATCTTTGGTGTATGAACTTACTATAGTTGACCACACTATCACCATAATTGAATTTAATGCTATTATTTTCACACTATCACTTTTTTAAACCTTCAGTTGAAACTGTTAGCTTTAAGTAAACTCCACAACCATTGTTAATAATGAAGTACTGTTTAAATATCGTTTTAAAATCTATAGTTCACATCTAGTTTAGAAATACCCATTCTCTTAATCCACTTTTTTTATTATATAAGATGGTCATACTCTGACCTATTAAGGCTTTCATTTACCATGGCAAAATAAGAGAAGTTTTAAGTTGATGATTTGTTGCCTCAACAATCATATAGCCAATATTTGTCGCAAGTGCTATATATTATATATTGCAACTTATTCTTTTCCTCAATCTCAAATCTTACAAGCCAACATTTACTATCAACAGTCTGCATTTGTCCCTGCCTTTGCTCAAGCTACTTTATTGATACAACCCTAATTTGCCAACTTTGACGTCATTGCTTCTATTACTTCGAGACTTTAAATATTTTACATATCCCTTAAAAGTGTGGCAATAATGATCAATTGGTAATGTATAAAATTTGCCAAATTATCGTTATGGTAATCATATTTAAACTCTTTATCATGTTAGTGTCTTCTATCTATCGTGGATATTCCAATAATCTACTTTCAAACATTAATTCTCTATCCAAAAAGTTTATACTAACAATAACTACTTTTTTAAATATTCTGTCCATTTTTCTTTCTTGTCAAGGACTAAAAACTCGCTAAGAGCTTTTGAGACAAATGAGCATGGATTATATCAATTTTTGTAATATCCCTTATTGTTACTATAGCATTTCGTCTAGTTTCGGGGTATTTGGGATGTGAGGAATCTTGATTTTTGAGGTTTGATCTTGGTTGGAAGTGTTCAACATGAGTTTTGTGTGCGTTGAAAATTCTGGAGGTCGTCTACATGCGTAGATGAAGAGTTTTGCATACGTAGATCGACGTTTGAGATGTATCGTGGAAGTGTCTCAGCACGTCTACGTGTGTGGGAGAGGTTCAGTGTGTGTTGAACATTCCTGGAACGTGCACTGTGAGTGTGAGGGAAGAACTGTGTGCGTTGTATATGGTAGAGTGTTCGTAGATCTTGGTTCTGAGGATGAGAAATCATCAGCTCAGCACGTCTGCGTGAGTTGAGGATGATGCAACCCACGTAGAGGACGGTACTACGTGCGTAGAACGGGTACTGCGCACTTAGAAGCATGCCTTCTGGAAGATTGTGACTGCAACGTGGCATGTCGGTTGTATGAGGCTATAAATAACTCCAACTACTTTCTTTTCTGTCATAACTCACTCTTCACCACTGAAATCACTCTTTGAATCATCTCATTCCATTTCCTTTGCTTTTCTTGTTTTCGTTTGATTTCTCTTGGATCTTTAAGGTAAGAATTACTCTTGGATTCTTCCTTTTACTTGATTTTGATCATGGATCATTTGTCTAGGGATTTAGCTGATATTGATGGATCGTTTTGTTCCCATTGCTTTTGATGGATTGGAGTTTGTCTGATGTTAGGTTATGATTAATGGAGGTTGGAATCAATAGATTCTAGCTTTAGTTTTGAGAGTTTTGGTGTTTAGGTGATATGAGTGTAATCTGAACTATGGTTCAAATTCTATGGATTTTGGAGTTATTTGGAGTCGGTTTCTATTATATATTGATAAATATGAGTTAGAGATACCATAATCATGGTTGGTTTGGATGGATTTAATGATTTGAACTTTGAGGTGCAATTGATCCGAAATTGAGAATGTTGATTCACAATGATTATGATCTGTTTTGATACAGAGGATATTAGATTCATGTCTTTGAGGATTTTTAGAGCACTTTAGAGTGTTCCGTTAGTTGGGAATAGTTCGTTTGAGTATTCGGCATATGCATTTCATTGCACTCATGTATTCATTAAGGCCACAGTACCATATTAGATGATTATTATGTTGTATTTGATACAACATCTTATGCTTGTCAGTACCAGCAGCCACCCATCAGTGGTATTTGAGTGGATTCCTAAAGCTTGGGACATCCAGGTGAGTGGATGACAGCTTCAGACGCATAGGCTGTATCTAAAAAATTTATAGTATGTTTTTGATATGTTATCACATAATTGTGAACTTGAATAATCTAAGGATTGGTTAATTATATGAAAAAGATTATGTGAATAAATATTCACGGCTTTGTTTTTTAGGAAACATACATATATATATATATATATATATATATGTTTTCCACATATTTTGACTATGAGATATGCATGGTTTTGATTATATTTTTGATTGTGGGACACCTTCACTATAGGGTACATAGCCTTTGGTATACCAATGCACGTTATGACCTAGTTATCGAGGTAGACAGTAGTCATGTTACCCTAGCCCGATACATGATTGGATTATGGATCAGTGGCAGAGTCCACGATCATTACATGGTGGGAGAGTGGCATAGACCACACCACGATTCTCTATGGTCCCATGATAAGTATATGATGTTTTCAGGAAAACATAATATTGTTGGTAGTATTTTACAAACGTGTATGTGTTTTCTTTTCATGTAAATGTTTTAGAAACGTTTTCTTGGCAACCATATTATGTATATAGTGTGTATATGTGTATATCTGTCGTATACTCCATGTGATAGTTTTCAAATGGTTTTCAAACCAGTCTTTGTGACGCACATATGAGGCGATCTGGAGTGTTGTCCATCACTCACTGGATTTGACCCCTTTTGTTTCTCTGTGTTGTCTTGTTTCTATGATTACAGGTTGAGTTCGACTCAACAACCTTTGGATATCTCCGCCCAGTGAGACACATACATTTTTTGTTAGTAGCACCTCTTGGAAGGACTACTTTAAGGTATTAGAGCTCCACATTTGATATGTTGTTTGTTATGAGGTCTGTCTTTTGGTTTTGTATATGGATTTGCGACTAAGTCGCTTTGTAAATGTTTTGTATATATTATATTTTGCTAAATATTATTTTCATATAAATATATATGATTTCCCTCCAATGTTTTACTGGAAATGTTTTATGAATAAATGAATGGGTATAGCTTATGATCCTATAAGGCTTGTGCGAGATGGGTCGGGCTCCTACAGACGGTTCGCCTCGTACGTCAGTCATGGTCCGAAAATGAGTCCTGACAAAGGTAGTATCAGAGTCTAAGTTTCGTAAGTTTCAGTAGTTATGTACTCTTGTATCAAATGTGGTATCAAGACATAAGTTATCGCATAGTCTGGGCCTAGATATTTTTAATTGAGTCTGTCAGAGTTATCTCTGAATATTCTTTGATTTTCGTTTGAGTACGGTAGCAGATGCATACATATTAATTTGCACATATTTTATTTTGTATATATGGGACCTGACAAACAGCAACGTGTCGACGACGCAAACCACCGCCAACTATACCAAACCAGGCCACAGGTCGTCCTGTAATGGAAAAGAAAAAATAACAAAACCACCCCATAATCTCTCTTCACCACCAACTCTCCCCATTTCCATTCCTTTTCACCTCCCCCCACCCCCCCGCCCCCCCGCTTTCTCATTCCTCCTCCTCTTCTTCTTCTTCATTCTTTCCATTACCGAAATATTCTACGATTAAGATTATACTGATTTATAAGTTTCCCATCATTTGAACAAGGATTTGATATTGGTCATTTTCTAGGCGAGGGGACAGCCATGGCGCCACGTCTCTTCGCCTGTTTCGGCAAACGTAAGAACTCGGGCTCTGATACTATATCAGGATCAAAAGAAGCAAATGGAAATGAAACAGTGGACGCGTCAGCGAAGGAACAAAGGCGGGAGGGGTGGTGCTGGTGGAGTTATTCTCTTCACAGGGGTGCAAGACGTCGCCGGAGGCGGAGCTGGTGGTGTCTCGGCTGAGGAGAGGGGATTTCGGGCTGGAAGTGCCGGTGATAGTGTTGGGGTTTCATGTAGATTTTTGGGATTATATGGGTTGGAAAGACCCGTACGGAAGCAGTCAATGGACAGTGAGACAGAAAGCTTATGTTGAGGCTCTGAAACTTGACACCATGTTTACACCTCAGATTGTGGTTCAAGGAAGAGCTCAGTGCGTGGGGAATGAAGAGGAGGCTTTGTTGTCTTGTATTGCCAATGCTACCAGATTTCCTGCTCCTACCTTTCAGGTTGCCTTTTTTTTTCCTTTAATGCATTTTAATTATGAAAAGATTCAATTTCATATATTTTCTCTACAGATTTATTTGGGATCTAGATTATCTAAATTCTGAAAATTTTAGATATTAATTCAGATCGTTTGATATCGGAAGCTACCTTCAAGAATGTTGATTTTCTTTTATTGTTATAGTGGGCTGGTCTCCGGATTTGGGCCTATGGCTTCTGAATCTGGTGATTTGAAACTATGTTGTTTTTATAGTTATTATTTCTCCGTGTTTAATAGTTAAGATTTATTTAAACTATTTAAATTAAATTTAATTATATTATTTGTTATTAATTTTTTAATATATTGACACAATTTAAATCGTTAGTTTAAATTTAAATAATTTAAATAAATTTTAATCATTTAAACACTTAAAATAGATAACTATAAATGGCAAAGTCGTCAATACTATTAATTATTTTATTTGGATTACCAATTCTGAAAAAATTATGCTAATTATCAAAGGCATTTTGTGAAAAGAAAAAAAAATTGAGATTTTAGTTAGAATGGATACGGTTTATTAAGTCTAGTTAATTTAGAAGTTCTGTTTTTAATTGTTGTCATGTGCAATACTTCTTCAGTTATCTGGTAAAGTCTTTTAAGAACTGATGAATATTCTCTTAGATGGTGTTAACATCTTTTATACGTATTCAGATGTACTTAATATATCAAGTTAATAAATTAGAGAAAAGAATAGTTTGAATTAGTTGGTTAGTTAAAATGCCTGCCCAATGACTACGTTGTCAGAAAACTCGAAAAGCTATGCACAGTCAAAGACATCTCTGCCAAGAAAACAGTGTCAGGAACAGTCAAATTTGCATTATGGGAAGGCTTCGATAGTGCTAAATGTGGTCTTGCTCTCTTTGTCCAAGACAGGTCTTATCAAATTTTCGGTTCTCAGAACTTTCAGTTGCCGGATTCTGTATGAGGATGAGTCTTACTGATTAGATTGAATTAAAGTATTGCATTTTGTTGCTGCCATTTTAGGCCTTGTGTACAGGATGTGTTCGATTTTTTTTTTTGTTGGCGTATTAATTGGATTTCATTAGGAGATGGAGAGAAACGATTTTCACTTTCATGGTATGAATTTATTACAGATTGATTTTTTTTTTGTATCTTCATATATTGGACTAAGAGTTACAATCTCTTTATGGGATGAAGCTTTGAAAAAACCAAGATTGCAGCATAATACACTGTTAAATAGACCGATTAACATATAGTTTTCGCCGGAAATGGAAACTTCAACTCTTTCCTGTTAAATATGATTCCAGTACTATTTAACTGGGTCCCCAACAGCTGATATATAACACCATCCTCAGTGATTTCTCTGCCGCTTCAAGCTTCTCAGAACGAAATCTGTTACTTTCTGTTGATGCATCCTAGTCACAGTGAACCAATTTAACTTGTTGAATTGCAGTTCGCAGAGCTGGCAATTTTGATGTGATCAATGCATGATCTTTGATTCCAAAAACAGCAGCACCAAGAGTGAAAATAAAGCAAGCCTTTTTAGCAAGACTCGTAATAAATCAGGGGATGGAAGGTAAAGAGTCTAAAGACCTTCAAGAGAAGATATGGAGAGTTTTCATGGAGTAGAGTAACGGATGGATTATATAGAAGAAACAAAAAATGGAAAAGGGGCAATAAATAAATGAAAACCATTGGCTAAATCCATTAGCTCATTGATGTAGACTGAGGAGGAATATTATTGTTTGTAGTGGCCAAAAACATTATCCTCTTCATCAAGATTACATTTCATAATCATTTTGATGGTGGAATATGTACTATTTCTTGGTTTTGTCCAATATCTATCAGGTTGAAATAGCCCGTAATAGTTTAAATAGTTGAATATATGTATTTTTTAATTAGCGGTGAAATATTTTAAATAGTTGAATGTATACATTGATAATGTTAAGATTTAGGTTTTAAATGCTAGTGGATGGGTAATAGTTTAACCAGCAAAATGCTAAGCGCAATTTTTTTTTTACTCTCTCTTTTACTCTCAACCATAATATAACGTGGTATTTTTAGTATTAATATATTTAATAATAAAATTTACTTTTTGATTTGTCACATTTTAATTGAAGAGTACATAAAAGATAGGCGGAACCAAGGGGTGGTGGGGTGGACGCTAGCGCATCCTTGCCGCTAATCGAAATCCCATCATACCCCTTGAGTTCCAGTGGCATCCATGGGAGCCGCCCATTGTTGAGGAAAAAAAAGGGTCGCTCCTCAATCCAACAAAAACAAAGACAAAAGCCCAGATTAAGTTGGGTTTAGCCGGTCTAGTCTAAGCTTCTTCTTCTTTTTTACAAAAAAAAAAGAAAATAAGCTCAGGCGTTGTTTCGCTTGAGTTTTTAATTTTTAAAATAGTCTTAGCAAAACAATTTCGTTACGCCAGGGCTATATATATTAAAAAAAAAAGACAGTAGATCAAAAGGAATTAAAACAGTCGCAGTCCCCAAAGTCACTACACCCAACTGGGACTCCCACCACTTCACACCACCACCATAGTCACCACTCCTCCCACCAATTGGCGCCGCCACCTGGTCTGCCCCCGTCCACCTTCGACGTCGTCATTGCTATCACCTTGGACACAAATAGTACATAAGTCACAAAGCTTTTTTTTCAGATTTATGTTACATCTTCAAGCAGTGGCGGAGCCACTAAAGGACCAGAGAGTAATCGGGCACCCTCTGGCACCGGAGAAGGGCCATGGGAGCCCCCATCCAACGGGACAACTTCTGCTCATGGGAGGAAGGCCCACAATTGACGTTGGAGCTTGGAGTTGGAGGAACCGAAGAAGACAAAGCACAGTGGTTGCCCTTCTTTTTTTAGTTTTAAACCATAAGGCGAAACGACGTCGTTTCGTCATGTAGTTTAAAAAAAATATAAATCAGTGGGGTGAAACGGCGTCATTTCGCCCCACTGAAATTTAAAAAAAAAAAAGTAACTGGGAAAAACAGTGTGTTTTGCCCTGGTCACATAACAAAACCTAAGCCCGTGAATTTCAGACTGATTCCTTCCCTTCCCCATTTCAGTTTCTCAATTTCTCTTCCACGGTTCCACCTCCACTCCGACATACTCTAGTCTCTGTTTCTGTTTTAGGGTTCACAATAACTAGTACCTCTTTTAAACTCTTCTGAGTCTCTATTTCTGTTTTAGTCACTGGCGTGGGCACGCAAAGAAGATGACTTTTTTTTTGCACTATGGATTTCCTTCCCACTTCAAAGAGTAATGGCACTTGCATTCTGTCTTGGGTTCACCTCAGGTTGAGAGGGCAGTTTTCCTTTGTTTTCAAGCTTGTTAACAGAGGTGGTTAATTGATTAAATTAGTTATGTATATCTTGCACAACATATTGTGTAGTAGCCATGAAACTTTTCAGCATCTCCTCCAAAGAACTCAGTTTGTCACTTTTGTTGGATTGGTGAGGTTGTTGTCTCTGTTGAAACTGTAGTGGTTGATGGTTCTGTTGCTTGTTTCCGTACTTCAAGTTGGGATGATGATCTTTACATCCAGGATTGTACATATTAGAATAAGGATAATTCCTTCTTTGTTGCTGGCCACCATAATTGTAATTGACATTATTAACTTGTGCACACAATTCTTCATCTTGCAGAGAAGGGCAAGAATCTAAAGCATGACCTAGAACATAACAAACTCCACAAACTTGGCTCAACTGAGTCTTGTTAACAGTCGCATTATTCAAACCAATGATAGTATTTTCCAACAAATTAGCAATATTATCCAACTTAGCCTCAAGTCGAGAAGAATTACTTACCTCATGGACTCCTCTGATTACTATTTCTATCCAAATTGTTGTGAATTTGCAGTCATGACTGACATAAATTCTCTTGCCTCTTATGGTGTTTTATTAAACAAAGCTCCATTAGCAACAACATCAATCACTCTTCTCTCAATTGTCAACAATCCTTCATAGAAATATTGAATTATCTGTTGTTTTGTGATCTCATGCTATGTCAAGCATCACACAACCTTTTAAATCTTTCACAGTATTCATGCAGAGATTTTAAACCTTTCTATTTGATCCTACATATCTCTCTCCTCATACTAGCAACTCGAGAAGCAGGAAAGAATTTGTCTAGAAATAGTCGTGCCATCTCAGACCATGTATTTATTGTACCAGGAGGTAAATAATATAACCATTCTTTGGCTCTGTCTTCCAATAAGAAAAGGAAGGCACACAATTTTATTTGTTCCTCAGTCACCCCTTGCGACCTATAATCGGAACAAGCGATATGGAATTCCTTTAAATCTCTATTCAGATCCTCCCTCTCAAGTCCATGGAACTTGGGTAGCAACTGAATTAATCCTTACTTCAGCTCAAATCCAACAGTCAAAGGTTGATATTGGATGCAGAGTGGTTGTTGGTATACATGAGGTGCAATCATCTCTCTCAATGTTTGCGGGTCATTATTTGCACCAGCCATTGCTATTTCAATTTCAGAATCAGTATCAGAGATGATTTCTATTGGCTCAGGGACAGGAGTTGCAGAACTAAAAGCCTGTGCTTTGCGCAATATAGCATTTTTCCTCAACTGTTTAGCAGTCTTCTCTATCTCTATCTCAGGATTGTATAGAAGACTATTTGCAGACAAAGAAAAATGCATATAACACAAAGAAAAGATCAGTAGTAAAGTAATTAAACAAAATCTGAAAGACCTGTCCCGGCAATGGCACGAAATTTGGTGGGGTGTCAACTGATCAAAATAATATTAACCTGCTCAAAACAATAAAATGTGAGTAAAGCAGTGAGCAGAGTCGATCCATAGAGACCGGTGAAATAATGTTTAATTGCCAAAAAATAAAAAGTAAATTGAATGAATGAAAGTGAAGTTGAAGTCGAAGTCAAAATTTAAAAACAAATTGAGAGCAGAGAAATAAATAGCAAGAATGAAAATGACAGAAATTCAGTAATAGTAAAAACCCAACTAAGGGACTTCTCTGTTCAATCCAATCAGTCGATCATAGGCACAAAAGATGAATATTAAGTATTCAAGCAGATAGAGTTATAGTTAACGGTGACACACTCAATTAACCAATCCTTTCTGACCTGTTCGATAGCCCCGAGACGCCCTGTAAACTATTTTCCTAACTACTAAACAACTTTTGGGATGCCCTGATAGAGTTTAATCTATAATAGCAGTACGAATCAAATGGACCTCTATCTTAACCAGTGAAACCGAAAACACCGTGATTCATTTAAACTAGATTACTCAATTTCATAACAATGAACAATATTCAAATCACATAAATTCACGTTATTTGTTACATATATCAAGATTAATGTGATGCACTATTAACCTTAAATAACAATATATTATCTCAATCAATCAACCAACGGGCCCTTATCAATCAATCAATCAAAATAATAATAAAAGAACTCAAGAACAGAAACTGAATAAATATTTGAATTGATTAATAAAAGTTAAAACAAAAGTCTCATAACATTAATGGATTGAATTTCGAAATACCTTAACTAGTGCGAGATTTAGTTACACATGCTTAGAGGGAAGAACACAACAACTAGAGAGAGAATGACAACTCCTCCAATATGCGTGACTGAGGATGAAAAATGGAGAGAGAGCCGCCAATACTAGGTTACAAGATATATATATATATGTGTCCAAAATAAGAAAACCTAAAATCCTCTAAAAATGGCTAATAAAAATATTAATAAGTATTATTTTGATCCAACAGCAAATCTGACTTAGCATCCCTCACAACACGTCCAAAACATGGCTCATAAGTGTGACACATGGCCCAATGCACGTGGTCAACACGTGTCAACTACAGCGTGGTCACGCAAAAAGTAGTTTTTGTCTGAAATGTGCAGAAACGTCTTCGAGTCCTCATATTTCACCAAGATCCCGCATAAAACATCAAAGAAGTATAAAAACATAAAAATACACAAATACTAACAATTTATAATGCAAAAGTACACATAAAATGCAACATAAAATATACCTAAAATACAACCTATTAGTAGTGTTGAATCTTCATGTATTCGAATTTTAATTTAATTTGATTTTTCTATTTTATATATATATATTTTGTCGTACACATCGCGTAACGAAAAATCTAACTAAGCAAATCGGACCTCTCCTTAGCCAAATTCTTGGTTTCGCCACTGTCTTCAAGTCTAGTTTGAATAGACGCATATACATATTTGATGTTTATGATTTAGATATTTGTATTTTTATGAAATGGGGAGTATTTATAGACCATAAATGAATAAAGTAAAAATGTATTTGTCCAATTTAACCTTTTAATTGAAATCTATGGTTTGTGATTAGATATTCATGGATAATATATTGTTATGTTAGGGTTTGAATTTTTATTAGTTTAATTATTTAAATAAATTTGAGATAATTTATGATGAATTATGCATCAGATGAATATCATGGACCATATGTTGAATAAATTTGGTTGTTGTTGGAATTAGTCGTTTATGGTAAGCTTTTTTTGTGTTGTTATGGTGGATTATTGTAGGTTATAAAGAAGTATTTCTCTAAGAGACCAAGGAATTCAGTAGAATCGTCTAATGTTCCTAGTTCATTTCAAACTTCAGATGCAAATATTGGAAAGAAAAGTAGCGAAGTGGAATTCAATCTGGAAGATGTAAATAGTGATCATGAGTTAAGGAAACCAATTGATAACTTTGATGTTCGGCTCAAAAATTGTATCCACGAGGAGTATGTTCGGCTAAGAGACCATATTTATTTACATATTTTGCTCGCTTTAAATTTTTGCCTATTACCCGACATGTTAGCAAACAAATATATTTATTAAGTCATTTATTCAATTTAATGCACTCGAACTACCCTTTATAAAATGCCCGAGTTGGTTCTGTCACTGCATAAAAGAAAATGTTGATAACATTTCTCTTTCCAAATTATTACACCTTCAAATTCACTTCGATTCTATTATATTATCCACATATCTATTTAATATATAAAAACTAAACACATTTTTATAGCAATTTGACATTTAATAAACTATTATTTTAACATTTGACATTTTAGTTGTACATGTGGTAATTCTCATTAAAATATTCTATATATTAGTTAATATTCACTTCCTTATTAAAAAAATAAACAAATGTGAAAACAAATCTTATTATATTAATTTTTATGTTTTTATATTTTTTTAATTTAAAATAATTTTTATTATAATTTTAAATATTTATTAAAAACAAAAACAAAATCATATATCTCGAAACAACGTCTAACATCTGAGGGTAAAACTAATTAGTTTTAACACATGATAACATCTGACATTAAAAAAACAGTTCAAATTCATTTCAATTGCATCGTATCATAACTATGCACTTTGTAACCACATTATGGTATTAAAAATTACCACCCACTAATGACGCAGGTGATTTCTCTTTATTTTTTGATACGAATGATTCTCTCGAGCCAGTTTAATAGTGTGTCGAGTATTTTGTGTTCAACACAAATATTTTAACAGTTTTTACTGTAAATCAGAACAAATCAAAATCTCCCAAGTTGGGAAAATAAATAAATGCTTATGCTGCATATTCACAATTCTTATAAAAAGGACAATTATAAACTGTAGATTCATCTTATGACAGCTAAGCTAAAATATGCCGAAGATGTACGGAAACATGTATGGAACTAGCAACCCACAAAAACTATTATTGATCCCAACAACTTACCAACAGACAGCAGAGAAGATTGTACACACGAGCACCTCACCCCTAAAATATAGTACAAATTGTTGATTCACTTTGGTTTATTTTCGTTGTGAAAAAGCAAAAATACAATATTTACAAGTCTGAGGTCAGGCACAAATTTTTCACCTCCATACACCATCGTCATCCAACAACCACCGGCGTAACAAAACGAAGTTTCTCCATCATGCACTGCCACCTCCGATATTTACGAAACCCGGCGAATGAATGAATCATTTCAAAGCAACACTTCAAACAAGGGGAAACAAAATTTTCACACAGAGTCTACTGCCTCAACTTGTTGTCGAGCTAGGTACTTTTCCCTTCGTTCTTTCTGAAAAACTAATGAATGTCATGAGAGACCAGTGCAAGTTGTGAAAATATCAATTTTCTTTATTGCCAAGTGAAGAAGATACGTACCCATTCATCTATTACTAGACCTTCCCGAACAACCTTGGGCCCGGTGTCTGGTGGGGGCTTTTTCCTTGCTTCAAGAGCAGCCTCAGCTTCAGCTAACTGACGCTTCAGTTTTTCCAGTGCCTTCAAGGAAAAAAAATATCATTGTCATTGTTGGGCATTTATTATATTATCATTTTCATTATTGAAGAGGAAATGAGATATTCATAGTTTACTTACAGGACTAGGTTTCTCGACATCCAAAAACACAACCCTCAATATTCGCTCAACTGTTACTTGATCCTTTTGTTCATCAAACTACGTGGAGAAGAGTCAATCTGAGTTTGCTATTTCATACCCTGATCAATATCTAAAAGAAAAATGTACTAGCAATTCACTGAATCATAAAAATTATCAAGAATCCATGACAGCCACAGAATTTAATTGTTTAAAAGACGTGCCTATTTTGAGAGTTCACACAGGACTATACAAGACAAACCTACTAACTTTGAGATATTCTTGAAGCAAGAAAAGCCATGTAAGAAAAAGACCACCCAGCCAAAATTATCAGAATGACAGAATCCTACGTCAACCTAAATGCTCTGTGAGCTCACATCACTGTCCCATCAACTTGACATTAATGGAAATCACAATAAAAAGTAGCTAATGAACTCACTCGCGTACTATATTCATTGCATTTGACAGTAAGCAGTATAGCACAGGGAGTGATGGAGAGGAAAGAAAGGGCAGGAAGCAAAGTTATATTTACCAGTTTTCATGCTCAAAAACACACCAAACCCACAGATTTGCCCACAGTATGTCCAAGTCAAGTTGTATAAGTTCCAAATGGAAAAATTACTCAATTAAGTAACAGCAGATACTTTCAAAAGGCAATGGTACAGAAGGCATGAATCATTACTTACCAGCTCAGGCACATAGTCTACTCCTGCTTTCACTTTCAAACTCATGATCTTAAATTTAACCTTGCTCTTCTGCTCAACTGGCTTTTCGTTGTTTTCCGGATGCTCAACAAACTTAAAAACTGTCCATAAAATCCATATTACATTATAAATAAAACAAACTACTTAAAAATAATTGTGAGCACACCACGCATTAAACAACTTAAAAATAATTGTGCGCACATTAAGCATTAAATAAGGACCAGCTGAAGAATTCCAAAAGCAAAATCACTAGTAAATTACCCGTTGAAATAATGCTCTCTCCAGGTGCGAGAATGCCACCAGGTGGGCGCATGTAACAGCTCTTGGGTGCAGTTGTTTGAAACTAAATTTGAGGGGGGAAAATAATAGAACACAATCACAAACTCCAGGGAATTACATTACTTAAATGAATGCTCGCGCGGTTAACTAACTAAAAACTAAAACATCTATCACACTATCACACTCCTCCATCTCCAACTATCCCAACCAAAAAAAATAATTCAAAGTTCAAACACGAAACAAAAAACAAAAATTACTGCAGGTTAACTAAGGATAAATTAAAAGTAGTTTATTCACACATATTTATTGCAAGAATTAAAATAAAGCTAAGGCCCTTGATCAAAATTCAAAAAAAAAAGAGATATACAGCAAACTGAAGATGACTCCATTATTATCTTGTCTTCTATAAATAGACATTACACACTTCCGATCTCCACAATGACATCACCAATTCATAAATGTCCTATTTAATCTTAACTTATCTAGCCGACTAATAAATTCTTGGAATCCTAAGCCACCACACATGACCGCATCAATATACAATTACAACTAGTGACAAGATTATCGTTAATCTAACTTCAGCAAGCTAATTTCTACAGTACTAAATGACATAAATTTACTTCGAACAGAACGGTAAAAAAAATTACCTTGAAAGCCACATGAGAACGGCTCGTATTCTTCAACCTGATTGCACTCCTCACCTGCTTCCCCGGTTCAACTACAAACAAACAATTTCAACAAAATCAACGGTCGGAGTTGACCAAATGAGAAGTCAACTCGAAGAAAAATCAATAAAGCAAATACACCGAACCGTGACTTACAGGGGAAGTAAAGGTTGTTAGAAGGATCAAGCCGGAGTCTACGCCGGGCAGGGAGAAGAGATCTCGCAACAGACGACACCGTATTCGAAGAAGAAGATTTGGTGCGTCGGTTAGAATCCGTCACTTGACGGTTGGCACTGCCGTTATAATTAGTCAAGTGGTGAGTCGAAGACGAGGACGACGAGTTCGACGGCCCCGTTTGCCAGAACGCGCAAAGGCCGAAAAGCTTCAACTCGCCGTGCGACGGCTTCGGGCGGTCGGCGATGGCCATGAGTTGTCAACGTAAAGTAAAACGACGCCGGGTGGATTTCTCTGGAAAATTCTGTTTTGACTTCTTAAAATCAAAACGGAAT
The DNA here is from genome assembly GCA_948243855.1 of Flueggea neowawraea. Taxonomy (NCBI): domain Eukaryota; kingdom Viridiplantae; phylum Streptophyta; class Magnoliopsida; order Malpighiales; family Phyllanthaceae; genus Flueggea; species Flueggea neowawraea. Next base: position 7,362 of record CAODLS011666621.1, on the reverse strand, counting down.
AATAATTTATGAAAAATATTATCTCTGAGACCGCGTGGATTAGTTGGTTTTTCTGTTGCAAGAGGTTCACGAGTTTTAAACACGGGTGTCGGATTCCAAATGGATATTCAAATGGAGTTGAATTGGGCTTTGGAGTCCGGGTTGGATGTGTTAAAGCCTTGCTGACAAAGCTGTACGAAGTTGTTTAATTAGGGGTAATGCAGATTCGGTGAGGTTTAATTAATGGCCTGAATTCTTTCTTACACCCGGCGCATCTACTCTACTTCTAAAATATACTAAATCGTTCGGTTCAACTTATAAAAAAATTAATTCTCAAAAAAGTTATTTTTGAGAAATAAGTTACTTATAAATATGTTTAATTGATATGTTAAATTATTGAGTTAAATTACTAAGAAGTGTAACTTATTGTATTTAATTCAAAATTATATTTATCAAAAAATTAGTTTAAAAAATCAATTATACCATTATTTTTATTAAATTTTAATTAATAATATAAAAAATTATTAAAAAATATTAATTTTTTTATATAATATATTTTTTTATGAGAAATAAAACTACAGTTATTTTTTTACACAATTCTATAATGAAGACTAATTTTTTAAAAAAAAATTACAAATTTATTTATTAATTAAATGAAAATATTTCATATAAAATATATTTTGAAAATCTTAAAAATAATAAAATACTTTTTGTCACTTATATAAAATTGAAATTTATTTATAAAATATTTTATCAAAAATTTATTTATAAAAAAATTTATCAAAATTTAGCATTGGAATAATTTATAAAATTTAAAAATAACTAAAAAATTATAAATAAATAGTATTTTGAGGGTATATTCGTAAAATACTTGGTTGGTTACTAAGGAAGTTAAACTTCATTACCCTCCCTCAAGAAATTACTTCTCAAGGTCAATGGAAAGTTAAGTACTTGATTTTTCAGAAAGTTCAACTTCTTTTATTCAACCAAACAAAAAAAGTTTAGTTACTTCTTAGGAAGTAGGTTAGTTTATACTTAGAAAATTGACAAAGAAAATTAGAAGAGAAATCACATCATCTACACCTTATTATTAGAAATTTGTTCTATTATTCACAATGAAAAGACCTTGCATATATAAAATATTAGTTCTCTTAGTTTATACTTAGAAAATTGACAAAAAAATAGTAGAAAAATCGCATTATCTATTTTTTATTATTGGTAGAAATTTATTTTATTTTTATATTGAATATAACAATATATAAATTATTCATGAAAAGAATTAATTATCCAAGCAGTTGATGTTCATATTGGAAAATGAATTACTAAAATTTTTTTGTTAAGTTATTTTGGTTAATGCAAAGATATTCTAAGAAAATAAATTTATTTATTTTGATTTTAACCAAAAGGCTGAGAAAGATATAACTATATAATTTTTGTGACATTGTTTTTATAAGTGTAGTATAATTTGCTCATAGTTGTGATACTAAATCATATAATAAATTATTTATTTTTAAGTGTTATTTCTTAATTTTGAGTTAAAATATAAAACATAAAATTATTTTTTTATTCTAATTCTTATTTATTTTTTATTTAAGAAGAAAAATAATTATTTGTTATGAGTTTTGACATTAGTGATTTTTAGAAAAAGTGTAACAACTAAGATTACAGATTTTTGAGATAAAAAATTATAATTAAATATTTAAATAAAGAAGATATATAGAATTACAAAATTTAGAAAAAAATAATGTAAATTAATTTTTATTATAACTAAAAATGCGGGAAAAACATGTCCGTGTCCGGACGACATGATTAAAGCGGAGTAGATGTGGCGGGAACAGGGAGAGATGGGTGGGGATTAATTGGGTACGTGTACATGAGGACGTGGGCTAAGCTTGTTGGGAGGGTTAGGTTACTCGTCGGTCTTTGAATTTGTCTTGTAAGACTCTGTTTAAGAATTTTACTATTATTTTATTAAAATTTTTAATTTTTAGCCTCTTAAATTTTTCATTTGTAACTCAGATGCTACTTTAAGAGTCACACATGACGTCTACTCAACTTTTTACTAAACACAATTTTATTTTAATCTCGTTGGAGTAAATTTGACCGTTGGATTAAAACGATCCAACAGTCAGATTTTTATTTAAAAAAAAGATTAACGTACTGATCCCGCGCCTGACACAAAAGAACGGACTACATTAAGAGGATGCGGCAACACGTTCCTGTAGACCGAAATACAAACGGGACCGATTACAAGTAGTCTTAGTTGGGGAGGTTGAGGATTTGATGAAGAGTAAATGATGACATTCTCTCGTGTGAAAATGTGGAAAAATGTGAAGCGGGCGACAGAATAAATGGGTTGGTATTCTTTATGTTTTAAACCAAATGCCTCGAGAGAGCAATAAATATGATGTGTATGATACAACCAATAATCAATTCCGGAAGTTCTTATCAGGTGGAGTTGGTCAAATATTCTAAAATTTGAGGTGAGTCTTGAGGGGAGAAAAAGTAAGACGACTTAGGGGTGATCAAAATTCAATAATCCGATCGATCTATTCAACAATCGAACCAAATAGAATCGAAATGGCCAGTTAACCAATAAGTTTGGTTTAAATTCGGTTCATGTATCTGTTAAATCGAACAGATAAAATCTACCAGTTCTTTAAACCCTTATTCTTTAAACCATTATTCTATATACTCTGGCGTCAAAGTCCTCATCTTCTTCACTTTGTGAGCCAAAGGTTTAATGATTCCATTTGGTCGATTTCCAACAAAAGATGGTCAATTTCAGTTCAACATTTTCCAAATTGACCAAATCATTTCGAATTTGCGATTTTGGAAAATAAACTGTAATCACCTTTAAAGTTCTTATTAATTAGTAGTAAATGATATTTTAAATGAAAAATGCAACGACCTCTCTTTTCTTTTTCCTCTCAACTATGATTTCTCTTTATTCTATCAAACATTTTTCATTTTCGACACTTTTCTGTATGAGTTTGTGTTAGCTTGTTGATGTTGCGCCTGTTGAGTGATGCCTTTGTTTCATTTTTTTGGATTTTAAATTATTTAACAATATTTTCTTTGTTACATCGTCTTTTGTTTGAAATTTTATTGTCTTTTCTTATTGAATGTTTTAGTCTACCATCTATTTTCAAGACTAATTTATGTGTTACAGCTCGATTGTCTCAGTTTTGCACTATCAAAAAATGAATTTACAATTATAGAGCCTTATATCCAATAATTTTACAAGATCATTGTTGGGAGGCTTTATTTCGAGGGACGCTCGAGTACATTAAACTAAGTTAAGTTAAAAGGGTGACAGCAAATATTAATAAACGAAAGAGTTCGATGATATTTAAAAGCTTAGAGTTTTTAAGTGCGAAGTAATGGTATCCAAAAAATAGAAGAATGACAACAACCAAGGACTTCTCCTATTATTAATTGAATATAACAATATGCACAAACAACTATCCGAAAGCTACCATTTTAAAGATGACGATATTCACCATATAACTTTGTAAACAATTAGACTGAAAGCAAGTGCAAATGAATTTAAGTGTAAAAGAAGGCACGTAAATGACAACAAAGTAAAGAATCCTAAAGGTTTACTTATTCAGCAGGAGAATGTGCAAACTCCACCATGTGGCCCAGTAAACAATTAAACTAATATAAAGGAAAAACGATGGAACTAAAGCTAAAAGCTAGAAACCAAAAAAACTTTAAGAAATGAAATTGCAATAATGACAAGTCTTTGATGTGTGTCCCAGCACAGTCCTTTCTTCATAGTTTTATACCGAAGGATGACGACCATTGTTTCTTAAGTTCTCGCTCCACGTTCTGAATTCATGTAGAATGCCCTTTGACTCCACGTTCTCCTATTAAGTTCTTGCTCCACGTTCTGAGTTCATGTAGAATGCCCTTTGACTCCACGTTCTCCTATAACTTCCTACATCATGGGTGCATTCAACTTTCCATGATGGTTGCGTTCCTCAGGTAACACGAATTTAATGTTATTTGAAAATATGGTCTCGAACTCGGATTGATTTGCTCGAGCACCATCAAATGTCCTCAGGAATGTTTCGTTTTCTTTTCGCACGCTTACTCCCAATGATTGTGCGAAGAATCACATCCATCCCCACTATCCACTTGCGCAGATCTTCTTTTATTTTTGCAGTGACGACATTACTCGATCATGACACATATCTAACTCGTTAAATGCGCTTAACAATCATCAAAACATTTTGCATGACTTCGCAAAACCAAAAGGCAATGTTCCATAAAAGTGGATCAATTTTTTTTTTGTCAGCAACAAAAATGGATCAAATTAAAGCATGTGATGAGAGAAAGAAAAATTAAAATCAAGCCGAAAATTTTCTTTATAAGTAATTAAATCAAACCGAAGTCGTGATTCCCAAATTAAACGAAATCTAAATTTAAACCAAACCTTTCTCCTAGCTATATGGAATCCATGTATAATTCCTCACAATTCAGCTCCAACCGAAGGTGGAATCCATGTATAGCAGAAAATAATATAAATTTAATTCATCATATATAATTAGTTCTTGATTACAACATCAAAACTGCCGAGATATATCTATAGGACCGGAAAATTTAAAAAAAAATAAAAAGAAGAAAACAGTAATTAATCAAGAATTAGAAAAATGGAGAATATCAATTAGGTCCCCAAAAGATCAAGTGAAAGAGCATCTCAGGCCTCTGATTCCTTCTCTCATCGTCATCATCATCAATACTGTTCGTTCTAATTGCCCATTATTAACACCAGAAGCACCATATCTCGACTTAGTATTGCCGATCTTATTATTAGCACCTGCCACGTCACCAATGTTCCTCTGTTCCATGGATTTGAATGCTGCTTCAAGCTTGCAAACCCTTCTATTTCTTCCCATATCTCTCCTAAATGGAGTCTGTAATAAAGATGAGTTTTAAAGATACAGGCTTGAACTTTCTTGATGATTTTGATAGAGAGTTTGGTAGGACATTTGTGAGTCCATTTATATAATGTGTAGTAAAAAGCCAGGTAAAGGGAAACATTAAATTAAGAAGAAAATAAGCAAAGGAGACTATGTAAAAAAGTAGGACTGGTCGTTTCTAAGGAAAGTGATGATAAGTGGTTTGTGGGAAACAAGGGAGAACTTGTGGGTTGGGGCCTTGTGGGCTTGTAGCTCCCAGATTTAGGGGATACTGGTTTTTCTGTTTTTTCCTCATCACACAGGTAAGCAACAACATATTCCTCATTTCCGTCAATGAAACCATCTTTCTTTGTGGTCCAAAAAAAAATCGTATTTCCTATAATACTTTCTTAAAAATGCGATATAACCCTATTTTCTATGTGCTATATGTTAAAGTGAATTTGTTTCCGTACTAATAAATTGTTGCTTTCGGTTTTAAACATTTTGGTGTTCAACGAACTTTATTTGTTTATAGTGGTTGTGCCAAAAATTGAAAGAATTGGAGTTGGTGCTACTGTCAGACAAATGACTACGGGTGACGGTGTTAGTCGAAATCTCAATCCTAAGAGCGGATGTGGGATTGGCGGTCTTAACAATTGTTTGTTTAACCAATAGCGGAGCGAAGTGGAGTTAGGCTGTCCGCAAACTTCTGCAGTATGCTACTGACTCCACATGTTTCATTTTATCTCCCAGCTCTTTATTTTAAGGTCAAATTTATCTTATCAAAATTTTAGTTTAGCCATTGTATCTTAAGATATTCAAATTCTGAAAATAGTTGTTCACTCTTTAAAAATAAAAAAACAATCTACTATTTCTCCAACCAGCTGAATAGGTTAGGTGGCGCTAACTAAGAAATTTGAGTGTATGAGATGCTGGGGTGATGGCGTGATGCTTCTCGGAATGCGCGGACTTGGAGGAATGACATCAAAAAACCAGTGGCAGTATACGATTGAACCCATTGTATTTGAAAATAAACTACTTAAACCACGCACTGCTTTATATCTTTTGAAAAATTGTTTCCAACCTATGTTTAATTCCTAGTACAAATCAATTATAAATATAACAACGGGTTTATATCTTGGACACATGCACATGAAAAAATCATTAAAAATCACATGTTCAAGAGCATTCTGGAGATATATTTTAATAATTTAATCTTTTTAGAACTTTTTTTCTTGGAGACGGTAGTCTCTTGGATCTTTCCAGTCAAAGTCTCACAAAATAATTTACTTAATTTACTTGCGCTTGGAAAAAGTTCAACCTTTGATCCTTTCTCTAATGGGGATATTAGTCAATTTAGTCCTCAGGCTATTTTCCATTCAGGATTAAACATTAATTGAGATTAATTAAGTTTTCTAACGTTTGCATTTTTATAACATATTCTTTTTTTGAAGTGTATCGTTTAACAACAAAGGTGCATATCTGAGGAGTGGACAAAGGCGACCACCTCCAATTTATCTAATTTTTTAGTATTTATTTTCATAAAATTACATGCAATGTATACTGTTTCTTCCTTAAAATTAGTAGCTGTGATCCATCATGGCTTCCATGTTAATTTAATACCCTTAATAAAACAAAGTCGGAATCTAAAGTATGAAATGATTGGAGTTTGAATGAGGCCGGAAATGTGTTTATTTGGTGTTGATTGGAAATTTACACCAATTAATGTCAACCATTTACTCACAAAAAAATCTATGCTCTTTTTATTTTTTTATTGTGTAATATAATTTTATAATCTATTTTTACTAAATTTATCTTAAATAAATACTAAAAAAAATTAATAAAAAATTTAACCTAAAATCTTAAATAATAATAATACAGATATTCAATCACTTAAACTAGTATCGTGCTAACAAAATAGTAATTTTCCAGTTAAAACAACAAAAATCAACACATCATTTTAAAAAACAAAATAGATATATATGAATAATAAATATGCAAAAGCATATTTACTAAAACAATTAACTAATTTCATTTGTAATTTAAGACAAATGGTTAATTTGAATATGTAATAAATAGTGAGCCATAGTGCTCTTGCCCTATCTCTTTTGTGTATTTTGAGTGATTGAAATATTTTTGTACACTTTAAATTTAATTTAATAATTTAAATTCAGTTGTTTAAATCAAATATTTTTAATATATTAACAAAATTTTAACTATTAGATCACTTTAAAATTTCTAAATAATATTTCTAGAGTTAAAAAGTACCTAAAAAAGATACGTAGAAAAGAATATTAGTCAAATCTGCAACAAACATGTCCAATAATACAACACACTCAAACGACATATCGCCTTTTAACATACTATAAATCGTTCATGGCGGTCTAATTGGCTTGAATCAATAACAGGGGAAGAGAATTTGTCGTCTAGTACAGTCGAAATTGTTTCTCGAGTGATGAGCGGCAATTTTCTTAGC
>CAODLS011666453.1:0-11527 GCA_948243855.1 Flueggea neowawraea | reverse complement strand
AGGGACATTTAGAATATTATCCTTTTTTACCTTATGGTTTTACTATCAAGTCACACACTTGATGACATAAAGAAGAATAATTATTCATGGATGATTTATTGTCATAAACAATATAATATTTCATAGATATGAAATAAAATGATTCTTTATTAAATAATAAATGTAATGACAATGTGTATCAATGATTGGATTAGGGCACAAAACTAACTGATTTGATGAGAAAATTCAATAGGAACACTAGAAAATGCTGAAAACGAGACATGAATAGTAATTCTTGCATCTTTTTCTTCCTATCACAAAATTAAGTGAATGTCTTTCTTCTTTTATGCATATTAATCATATTACTATGTGTTTAGGCATTTGGTTGCAGATAATTGTATCATAACAGGATTAGAGCTAGACTTTGATGAATTGGTTGATGGGTCTGACCAGGGTTTTGATTTCTGCTTGTAATTGGACAGCTCTGTTAATATCCTTAGAAATTGATTTTGAAGAATGAAATTTGTTAGTGAGTATGTCTTCTATTAGCCTGTAAAAAATAATGGTGATTGAATTTTTGTGCTATGAGTTAGGATAGTTGGATTGAAATATGTCCAGAGGGTATCCTACTTGCCAGTAATAATGCGCAACTTTGAACTCTGATTTTGATGGTTGTAACAACGGAATTACTTGATGGTCAAAACATAAAAGTTGTTTATATATGTGTCTAGAATATTTCTGGAAACTTTGGTGGTAATTTGATCAGTACAACGTGACCTAAGTACAATCTATTAAAAATTGCTCAATTGAAACTTATCTATTAAACAACTATAACTTTGAAAATTTACCACAAATTGTATAGACTGAATTAGAAAATAAGATTTGACTAGTCCCTTAGTTAAAAGATCTTATTCAATTTAGTCATGTGTCCTAGCAAATAACGAGAATTTTGAATTTACTTAATCTATAAGCTAATTACACTTTAACTTATAAGGGCATGCTCTCTCATTCTCTTGTTCTGTTATAAGAAGTTTAAGTCAATCCCTATTATTGAAAATATATCAAAACAGTCCCTGTAGTGGATTTTTTATATTAATATCAACAGATGTGTTTCATTCAACTTATCTAAAGCTATAAGTTTCCAATTAACTTGATGTAAATTGCATCTAACATTAGACATTCTAAGCTTTTTGTACATATAATGTACATAAGAAGAAGGCAAAGAAGAACGCAACTTTGAAGAAGAAGTCGAAGCGCCGTGTGGACTTCAAAGTGACTTATGTTTTGTGAAATTTTATGTTTCATAGTTTTTAATTTACTATTTTTTTGTTTTAAATTTATGAATTAGTTGTGATTGTTAGAGCATGTTGGGGTTGGTACCCTTGTTTTCTAACACAAACTCCAATCTTCGCTACCCAACGACCACCACTTTCTTTACACAATTTTTTTGATTTTATTTTTTTCCTTATTCTTTTCTTTTCTCTTCTTTTCTTAGTTTTTTTAATTTATTTCTAAAACACTATAAATAGAAAAATTTTCATATATTTTTAAATAATTTAATTTTAATTTTATATATTCTTAAAATATTATTTTTTATTTTCAATAATTTAATTTTTTATTTTATATATTTTATTAAAAATATCAAAATATAGTTTCAGTTGAAAGAATAAGAAGAATAATTCACACAAAATATTTATATTAAATAAATATTTATATTATAATTTAGATGTTATAAATAAATAAAATAATAAGTAAAGTGATTGTAGAACATATACTATAGTATAATAAAGGATTAACTATTAGAGCAACCGTATTGCATGGTTCATGTATAGGTTAATGGGCCACATCACCCATTTTCAAAGCATTAAATTCAAGCGTTGCTCTATCTTTTAATGGCTACAATTAATTTCTCAACGTCTCTTTTAGCTTCTAAAGGTATAAATACATCCAAGGCTTCGTTTGAAAGTTCAATAGAATAGGATATAAGAGGTTAGTATTAAGTGGAATAAGTTAGGATAGGATATGATAGATTAAGATTATAAAACTTCTTTGTTTGCGAGTTTTAAAAATGAATGGGATAGGTTATCTAAAATATCAATTAGTAAAACATAAAATAAGAAAATTACATAATTATTTTACTATTATAACCTTTGATAAAATATACATAAATAATTATTATATTTAAATCATGAAAAATTAATAAAATAGTTTAATCAAACAAATATTTCAAGAGCTTGAATCTCAAAAGCGAATACTTTTAATATTGAAAAAAAAAAGAAACACATAGTTTGACGTTAGAATTTATAATTATTAGAATTTATAACAGTTGTATGAAATTGCAATAGAATTGTTCTAATCAAAAGACTGCAAATTAAATTGCAACAGAGTTGTTCAAATACTAAATCAATATCAATGGACACTGGTTTCATTATCCTGGTGAGGAATAAAGATATATTAAGTTTTATTAATATTGCTTAGCTCCAAATACCAAGTCAAAAGTCGTAAGCCTAGTTTCATCAAGTTTTTGACAATTATAAATTTTTATGTAATATTTTTTGATTGCCGTGATTATGAGAATATTAATCACAAATTTCAATCTAATATTGCTTGATTACGGAAGCCATATTATTCTTTTTAATCGCAAATATCACCCTAAATAAGAAAACAAGATATGTTAATGTACATAAAAAGGAAGGGTAAAATTGCAAACTAAATATATTTTTCTTGTTTTATTTTTGTTATTCTCTCTTAACCCACCAATTTGATGGGTTAAGAAAACAAAGGTTTGAGAGGATAAACTGATTAACATAAATAATCTCCTTCTATCCCTTCTTATTATCTATAAAAAAACTCTCAAACGATGAAAAGTATAAAATTTTTATAACCTCTCTTATTCTATTCATTCTTAATACTTTATCCAAACAAAGCATAAGAAAATCTAACAATAAAAAAATAAAGCCCACGAGTTCTAAATTTGCTAATATTAGATTTGCATCAATATGCTTTCAAGCATGGGATTTACAAGCCCATTTAGTGTAATTTATTGTAGCTTTTGGGCTCTACTTATTCATTGCATATCTTGGCTTACAAGCCTCAATTAATACTTATGGTTAGTTTACGATCCATGCTTTTCATTTGAATATATTGGCTTACGAGCTTTTGTTAATATTTGTGCTTAGGTTACGAGCTTTACTTATTATTAGTTATCTAATTTTTGACTTTCAATTGCTTATTTGTGTTCATCTTTCATTCCTTAATTTCATCATCGCACTTAGCTTTTAAGCTTTAACTACTTTATTGTATTTAGCTTTCGAACTTGAATTACTTTTGTAGCATTTAGCTTTCTAGTAGAAGAGAGAGTGTGTATGTGTCGGACCTAATCGTTTGTTCTTTGATTCATGAACTGAGGTTAATCAACTTAGATCTTGATAAACTCCTCAAAAACTATGTAGCTAAAACATGGAAAAAATATTACTCCTTCTGTTCCACAAGGATATGCATATTTTTCATAAAGATAAAAAAATTATGATTGAGTTAAGTAAATGCATTAATTTTAAAAAATTTTCCTAAAACATCCCATGGAAAATTTTGAAGTTTCATAAATGTTCTTTGTTTTGTTAGCGAAAATTTAATGATAGTAGTGCAAAATTAAGATGGGTAATAATGTAAAATACAATATAAGAACTTTCCTAAAACAAGAAACAAGTGTTTATAATTTGGGACGAACAATAATGAAATATGATTTTATCTTTATAGGAATAAGAGAGTAGTAATTTATATAACTCGCTACTCAATAAGAGAGACAATCATAAATATATCCATAGGAAACAACATACGTAGTCAAGTATTTATAAACCCTACAAAAAGCAACTATGTTTGTGAATGCAAATCCAATTCTTATTTTGAAGCTAGTCCATCACTTGACGAGCCTCAAATAGAGGCCAAATATCATGTTATATGATCACATTGTTCGTATCCAAATGTCATATCAATTGGTAACTTTGAAGTTTCTAATATGAAATGGTAGAGACAACAAGTCTTAAAACATATATGATGGCCAGTGATGATAAACGTATACAGAGAAGAATTTAAGTCTCAAAACATATAACACACGTAGAGAAGTCAAATATATCGGTTAGGTCCGTCTTTTTAGTGTTTAAAGCAAATGCTCATATTAATGAATAATTTTCAAACAAATACATATTAATAATATATGAAAATTAGGAGTCAAATCGTTCATATTAATGGTTAACAATATCGATGGAGCATCTCCAATAATTTTGAATGTCTTCCCCAAACTTAGAAAGACTGAATAATTTGAAAAATTGCATATTCAAGCTATTCCTAAAATGCAATCAAACATTCAAAATTTATATAAAGACATATCAAGGGCAAATCTTTCATATATAAGCAACAAAGCAATCAAACAAAGACATCTTTGCTTACTACTTATCTCGAAAGAATTTCGGAGCACTTGGGATGCACTACTATTTTGCTGAGTTTTGGTTCCTTGACTTCCTAAAGAAAACAAACATAATACTTACGCTTAATTTTCAATGGGCTTAATAATTGTTTTCGGAATGAAGATTACTATTTTTTTTATTTATGGTTCGATCTTTCAAAAATAACAAAAAAGTCACCACCTTTTTTAATTTCTTGTAGTTGCGGCACAAATTAAAGTTTATGTTGGAAAGTACCACCGAATGATTATGTAACAATAAAAACATGATATCTAACATATTTTATATACTCAAATTGTTCTATATCTATTTGATAACTTTGGTACTATTGCTATAATAATCATAGTATGCTTAACAAATTGAACTAAACAACTCCTTTTGCTTAATTGTTTTTCATATTTTATTTACGCATATGAGATAATATTCCTATGAAATCAAAGTCCACAAAGCTTTTCATTCCGATTACACTAAATCGTAAGGTTAGCTTTCCAATAATAAAATCTATACCGGTCAGCCATGTTTTACCTTACTTATCCAACAACAATACACAAAGATTAACTTTTGAAACTTTGTAAAATTATAAATACATATGTAGCAAAATGTTTCATGTTGATCATATTTTTCAAATTCCATCTCTATAGTTCTAGATTTCATCCATGAAAACAAATATTGTTCAATGACATGCTAATATGGGTAGTTTGTAGTTCATTAGCTATAGATCCTTAAATAAAAAGAATTATTCTAAACCATTTAACAAACTTATATAGCACAAAACCAAACCACTTTCATGCTTTAGGGTTTAATAGATTATGCAAGTAAGGTTCTCAAATTCTACTCCCAAAATGAATCAATAACCAGAATAATGCATACTTAATCATTCATAGTTTTCCTAAGGCAAAGATTTAACCTAAGTCATTTCATACAAAGTTACATGACACAAAAAAATAACTTTTCTGCTCTGAGTTGTTTTGAATTCTACATCTAAGACCCATTGAACAAGCCTTGAATCAAGTTGTGTTGGATAAAACAATAAACAAATGAATTCCAAATTGGTCAGTTTTCAATCGCAAACTACTTATAATCATGTTATACCTATTTACAGACGTTTTTTTAAAAGTTTCATTTTTTGAGATTCGTCAAGTTTGTTCTTTAAATCTGATAAAAAAAAATAACCCCCTAGATAAATTGTGTTGATTGTCTCTGTAAACAGGGCAATATATAGTTCTTTACCTATAACTAAAAACAATTATTAAATTAGCTTAAAAGAATTTATAGGACATAAAAATCTACAACTTTAATATTTTATGTTTTGTGAACTCAGTCTTCATGGTTTATAAAAAAACATAAACTAGGGTTTTTTTTTGACAATCAAAGTTTTACCTTCCTTTTCTTTTGAGATTTTCAAAATTTTTATAGGCTTGGATGAGCCTCTTTACAATCTCTCTTCATTTTTTTCGGTCTCTCTTGCACTATATTTCTCTCGATTTGATAAGGAAATGAAAATATTTTAATTATTTGATTTTTATGTTGTTGTTGTTGTCTCGATTTCACAACAATCTCGAAAATAGTAAAATAGAACATGAACGACTGAGAACTTGAATGACACCTAGAAATTTGTGAACACAAACAAAGTGAGGTTGGGTTGTTCTCCGAGGGAATTTCTGACGCGAATTTGCAAAGTGTAAAAATTGTGTCACAAAACCCCCTCTTTGCAAATAACCCCAATGTCTATATATAGCGTAATGACGAGTAATGGTCTTCATGTAACGTTTCATCATTGATAATGGTCTTTGTAACATTTTGATTGAACATGACTTTCCGCAATGACCTTTTAGGCTCATAGGGACTTGATGGACTTTTTGGCACATGTTTCATCAATTTTTCCCCAATCTTTTCTTTAGGTTCTATGAAGATATGAGTAAAGAATGTGACATGCTTGTTTACAAATGCGAGTCAAAAGTATTGTATATTTTCTAGTAGCTCCAAAGTAAGAGGAGCTAGGACTATTTGGAATTAACTTTCAAGAACAGAGAGTGATCTTATAATTCCCTAGGGATCTGGGGACTAAAACTAATATTTGATCAATTATCATTGAGTTGACTCAATGACTGTGACCTCTGAACTCGGGACCGTCTTCCCTAACCATTTCCTTCCTATTTTGGATCCCATTTGATTAAATTTTCATTCAATTGCAATTTGCTTGATTTCCTCCGTGTTTCCTCATTCTTGTTTGCTATTTTGCATGAATATTCTGAAATCTGACTTGATTCATTGTTGATTTGGTGAATCCTTGTCTTCATTCGAATCTTTCAATGAATTCCTAAATTTAATTTTTTCGATTTGTTTACTTCTAAAAAACACAATTAGGCTCTTAATTGTTCCTCATTTAATTTGCTCACACCATCCAAATTTGGTAGCATTGGACCTTTGATTGATCATCTTACCTTAACCTGCTGTATATATATCTTCTTTCGTATTGAAACACTCCCAATATTGACGCAAATTACCGTAAATTCATAATTATCTGATTGTACTCTCTTTCCTTACTAAGATTTGCTTCTGAATTCTGATTCTGGGCTTCTCAATCCATAAATTCTGTCTCTTCTCGCGTATTCCTTTTCTGATTCTTTTGCCTCTCGCCCAACTCATATTTATTCTTGGTGCTCTGCAAAAATTATTTGATCCTAACATTGTGAATTCTGTGTTTTGCGTCTCCACCTTCAATCTAATTTGGCATGTTGTCTCTTCTTTTTTCCCTTAAACTGATTTGTTTATTTTTTTCCTTTTTCCGTTTTCTTTTTGCTTTGCTTCTTACGGCTCTCTTTTTTTTGCTGTTGTGTTTCTTTCTCTCTTTCTCTCTCTCTTTTTTTTTTTTATATATATATATACTTTGCAAGCACCCCAACCTATGTTTTTGGTGAAGAGGATGTTAGTTGGCAACAGAACGACTCTGATCGGTGGCAGATGCCAATTTTGCATTGCTGTTGAATGGTCCAAATAGTCCTTTGTCGGTGTTGAACCATGGTTGCAAGCGGTTCCCTAAAACAAAAAATGATCTTTTGTCCATGTTAGCTAGATGACGAGCTGTTTCCTGGAGAATGTAAACGGCAGATTGTGTTGTTAACAGTGTTATAGAGAGGTTAGATGACAGATCATTCACTAGAACGAATCGTTTTCAGGAGATATAAGACGACATGCCTCTTTATAGTAATTGCAACACGCCATCTCGTTGCTGATCCAGACGACTTCGTGTTTCGTGGTAGATGCGATATGCCGTTTTGTTGCTGATTCACATGATTGTGCATCCCGTAGTAACTCCGACATTCTGTTTAGTTGCTGATCCATACTACTTTGCATTTTGTTGTAGATGCGATATGACGTTTTGCTGCTGTTTCATTGTCAATCCAGGCAACTTCGCGTTTCGTTGTAGATGACATGCCATTATTTACTGATCCAGACGACTTTGTGTTTTGTAGTAGCTGCAATGTGACATTTCGTTTCTAATCTGGATGACTGTGCATCTTGCAGTAGCTGTGATATGCCATTTCATTGCTGATCCAAACGACTACGCTCCTCGTGGTTGCTACGACATGTCGTTTGTTGTTGACTTGGACGACTCTGTCTTTTGCCGTAACTTGCCACATTCGTCCACTTGACCAGACAACCGCGTCTTTTTCTCCCCAGTCAGCTACACGTCGGTTTTCAGGCCCGGCCAGGCGTTCGCCACAATTCTTGCTGCTCTTCTGCGCTTTTTCATTATTATTAACTTTTGCAGGTTATCTCCCTCAAATTCTGGTGCACCTCTAATAACATGTCTTCATCAAGAAAATTAGGCATCACATTCATAATTTGATTTTTATTTTTTATTCCTTCAATTCTTGTGTTGCTGGGTTTGTTGACGGCTCGATGCAAAGTATTTTCACACCTCCTTCCTCAAAAATTCTCTATTCCTAATTGCAAGTCCATCACACCTCAATTAGATGCGGAGAAGATTTGAAGTGTCTACCCTTTAAGGAGCTTCCTCGTTCCCTTCAATTTGAAGAATTCTTTACCCCTATCATGTCGGCATTCAGGAGCCACATCTTGGAGAACTTCACCTCCACCACTACGTGGGTGTTCAAAAGCTTTCCTCTAGGTGACTAAGATGAGGGTTTAGGTGAGGATTACAATCCTTCGAGCTCTTGCATGAATCAATTGTCGGCAACTCCTTCGAGTCAAGATTGCAATTGAAGGTTTTCTAATGCCAACAATGTTAAAGTAGAAGTATTCTCCCTTTGAAGGCTTGAGTGAGGCAAGACAAAATTCAAAATTGAAGTATTCTCCCTTATGCTCCTCACACTTATTGGTGGGCTCAGTCTTTCATTCACATCATGTTGTTAACATATATGCTCCCAAATCACTTTGGCAACAAACTCGTTTTCACCAAATGATTCTATGATCTCAATATTACTATAACTTTCATTTTTTGAAGTTTCGACTTGCCTTTTGGTCTTAACATTGTGTGACTTTATTCAAGTCGACAATGGGTGCCCAGTTGCAAGCTTAGTACCCCCTTGTACTTTAATGTTTCATTGCTAATATCACTAGTCTGCACCTAGTTTCCGCAAGCTTTGTGCTTAACTATACGTGATATTCAAACTTCCAATGTGTATATTCTATAACAAGCGCTCGATTTCCCACAAGTTTCATACTCCATTGACACATCACATCCTGTGTTTTCATTGCTTGCTTTCATAATGGCTCAGTTTCTCGTAAGTTTTCCTACTCATCACACGTCTTAACCACATGAGAGCTCAATTTCTCGCCAAGTTTTCTATCCGTGGTTTAGTTATTTGCTGCATGCCTTTGGTGAGAGCCTGCGTTTTGACAAGCTTTTCTACTCATGCATTCTTAGAAGCTTTTTATACTTTACTGCACATAAAAATGGTGATATTATGATTTCTTACAAGCTTTCCTACTCATGCTACATCTTAGCAGTTTCAAGATGATTCTTCGTGCGCTGATGGTGAGGGGCCACTTTGTTGACCTTCAGACCCATGCCACATTCTAACAACTTTTGTTACGTGAGCTAGGTTTCCTATATGCTCTTTTCGTTTTGTATGGCTAAGCATTAAGCTTGCTTTAGCCTATTTTTCGTCAAAAATAGTTATTTTGCATTAGAGATTAACAATAAGCATATCATTTGTTCAAAAACAAGTTACACAAGACAAAGTCAACAAACAACTTAAAGACTTCAACTTTTATCACCATAAAAAACATGCTCAATTACCAAAGCCTAATGTTTTGAAAGACAACATGTTTAATTAATAGTTGGGTGAGTAGGCTCATTATCTAAGGGAAGAGTTTATCTCTCATTCCTCCTATCCTTATCACCTATGCGATCATCATTCCTCCTTCCTTGCCTCACTTGATCCATCAGCTCCTCTCTTCATGCTTCATTATAAACAAATCGGTCCAAGTGCCCTTCTCGAACCAAGGTCTCAATTAGATTCTTCAACTCACAACACTTGTTCATAAAATTTCCATTAGTTGCATGAAATCAACAATAAGCCTCCACATTCCTTCCTAAAGGCTTATCTACCCTCCGAGGGAACTCGGGAAGTCCTGACCCCTCGATGGCAACAAGGTTGTTTGATCTGGATTCTGTCAAAGGAGTGAAATGGGTGAACATAAGTTTAGATGGATATTTTAACTCTACTGGATTTATTTTTTTCTTGTCTCATATTAGCTCATCATCTTTATCATTACGCTTCTTTATCTTTCTCCTATTTCCTTAACAAATTTTCAAAATCTCAACTTGCAAAACATATTTATTCGCTTGAGTGAACAGCTTCGCTAGGGAGTTAGGTTGATCAAGGGAGAGAGATTCTTGGAGTTGGACTGACCTAGTCCCTTGCAACATTGCCACAACTTCTACTTCTGGTTGCGAGTCCTGAATCTCTAATGTTGCATCCTAAATTGATCGACAAATTGCTTTAGACTCTTCTCGTCCCTTTGTCTCACACTTGGCAAGAAGATGGCATCTTTCTTTCTTTTGTTATTGATGATAAATGCGTTAATGAACTCCATCCTCAGTTGGTCGAAGCAAGAGATCATAACTTCCTTGAACCTATTAAACTAAGAATGAGCATGATCTTTCAAAGTTATCAAGAATGCACGACACATAATAGCATCTTCCCATTTGAGTAGAAGCATGATGGCTTCGTAATTTTGAGTGTGTTCATAAGGATCCTCCTTCCATGAGAAGGTCGGCAGTTCCGACATCTTAAACTTAGGCAGGAGGGGTTTCTCCATGATCTCTTGGGTGAATGGAGCCTTTACCTTCTGTTGCACCCCATCCACAGGGACTAGCTTCGTTTGCTCAAAAGCCTCCTCAATGATCCTATGCATATTAGCCACCTCTTTAACACACATGACTGATTGTTTACTTGCTTTAACTCTCTCGGCTAGGACTTTAGGTTCTCCTCCACAAGTGCTCTCTACCACTTATGGATAATTCTCCTCTCTGCGAGGTAAAGGAACTTCCTTCTTGAGAACTTGAGGTGGAGGATTTCATCGATGACTCTATTGTGGCATGTCTTGTCTCTCAAGTGCCTTTCCATTCCAAGCGAAAACACACAATATAGGGTGAAGAGTAACTTGCAGAAGAAACCTTGCAGAAGAAACTGCTGAAATAATGTCATCATTTCTCCAAGGGCCTTCTAATTTTCTCCATTTTGTCTTTTCAATGCCTTATAATTAGCAAGAGGAATGGTAAGGACAACAACTCCTGAGGTTTCCAAAAACCCTGATACTGAGTACATGTGTCTGGCCGGACACACAACTACCAAAAACCCTGGTAATCAGGCTTTGACTGCGCATTGGTATACTAAAGGTTACGTTTACCCTACGTAGCACAGGTGCCCCATATCGATATACTAAAGGTTATGTTTACCCTACGTCGCACAGGTGTGGGGGGGGGGGGGGGGGGGCGGGGGGCGGGGGGGCCCCCCGCCCGCGCCCGCCCGCCGGCCCCCACGACAACCGGACGACCCAGCGAAGGCAGCCGACAGAAACAGAAAAGATAAGAAATAAATGTATAGAAACTG
>CAODLS011666323.1:0-10217 GCA_948243855.1 Flueggea neowawraea | reverse complement strand
TGGAGCTTCATTATCCTCCTGCCTTTCTCGACATACTTGGCGAAGCATTTCTTCATATGGTACCGGCTCTGCTTCAATGCATCAGGCATATTGTCAGCTATAGAATCAGAACGTTTTAACGATGCTTTGGAAGCCATTTCTAGCGCCAAATACTCAACAAACTTCCAAATTTTCTTTTCTTTTTCCTTTTCTCTCTATAGAGTTAATGAATGAATTCGTAATGAATGGCCAATATGGTTGGTTCACTTGAGGCCTTTATAGAGCAACATTTCCTCTCTTTTTTTTCCCCCCAACGTGCATGATTGATGTGTTTGCTTTTAATGCAATCAAGTGATTGGAATTAGACGAGAGAAAGAAAGAACATTCGTTTTGGATACAAAAGGAAAAAGAAAAGGGAATGCAAACAAGCTAGATTGTATACAAGGCGATTCCTGGTTTAAAGAGAAAAATTCAAAGCCAAAATATTCTTTGCTTTCCGTGATCGTAACAAAGAGACCAACAAAATTTTAAGCTTCCATCTTCACGGCAACCTCTTTTTTCTGTGATAATGGTAATCATCGGTAATTGGTTGTTCCTCTTTGAACTAAACACCTTAGATACACACGATGTTGTAAATAACTTTGTTTAGTATGCTTTCGTATAATATACTTCACTTCTAATTATCAGATTGTACAATTGTATATAGATGCCGGATTAAAGAAATGCCATATCGAACAATTACACGTTACCCAAAAGGAAAAAAGAAAAAGAAAAGTTCTATATTTAGTATATTACTAGCTTATTTAGTTCTGATAGTAATAAAGCAATGAAATTTTATTTGGACTGGTTGAATAAATCAAAAGTTGGAGGAAGACAATCAAATAAAAAAAAAATTAAAATTCCCAAATAGTTTATTCTATTTTTATTGTCACTATGCATCTAATAATATTTCAAATTTAAATAGTTATAACCCAACTTATAGAACGTGTCAAACGCTCACATTGCCCCATACAAATTTCGAAATTCATAAAATTTAAGATTTGGCTACAGTCCTTTTGATCTGGTCTAAATCTGTTTGAATTTTATTAATAATCTATAATGTGTCAACACATTCAAAACTTCTTTTTAATATTTTTTTATTTTTAATGTGTTATATGTAATGAGCCATTGAATTAAATTTAAATAAATCTAAATCATTCACCCACTAAGAGTAGCCCAACAGATAGGAAGCAAGTCCCAAATTCGCTTGGCATGGGTTCTTCGAGCTCTAGGGGAGTGATATTTCTAGAGATGTTATATACATGTATTATATATATATATATATATATATATATATATATATGTGTGTGTGTGTGTGTGTGTATTATATCTATGAATATATGTATTATAAATATGTAGCGGGTATGAGCAACGGGTACGAATATTACTCAACGAGTAAGGGTACATGTACGGGTAGGGTATTCATATATTCATACCCTACATATATCATCACAGTAAAATACAGGTATTATCCGTAACCATACCCAGTCAAAGCGGGTAATACCCACGTTGACTGGGTACGATTAGGGCCAGTACCTGTCGGGTAAGATATAAATTGTCATCCCTAGTACCATACCCACAGAGTATTTGTTTACTCGTAGGGTACCCATTTACTCGTTATTTAAATTTAGTTAATTAACTTAAAAAATAATATATCAATAATTTAAAACAAAAGATTAAAAAAATACATAAGACAATATGAAATTCTATATTCACACAACATAATATAAAAGCTATAATTTACAACTGAATATAGTTAATGAAATAATAATGTGATAAGTTATCACTTGATGAAAAATTTATACAAAAATTATAGTCTAAAATACTATATACGGATGAAGATGGAGAACGTTTTTAGCATTCATATTTCAATATCTAAATTACAGCTCTTAATTCTAGTATCTTATTGTAGAGAAAATGTTAAACTAAAATATGTACTAGATGTTATATTTGTGATAATAATATATCAAAATGTTAGACAAAAAAATATTGTTCTTGAACTCTCATACTTGATTTGTTGGCCAATCAATCATATGTTAATACTATATAAGTGAGTTTTACATACAAACTTCCGGTCGACTAATCAACTAGTCACATTGAATAATCAATATAAACAATAACAAAAACGAATAAAGTGCAGGAACTAAAAAAATACCTAAAATATTCAATAGCATATAAGTGCAAAAGTCTCACAACCTAATTGGATTGAACATAAAAAATACATTGACTATATGCGAGTTTAGTTACATATGTTGAAAGAAGAAAGCCCAAATAGAAAAGAGAAGAGCTGCTGGTTTTGTTATGAAATGTGTGACTATGCCCAAAGAAGAAGAAAAGAGTACTTGCACTCTTCCTAAAAGACCTAATTCCTAATAATAATAATTAATTTGTCTGTAATATGTTTCCAAAGACTAAAACGAAGAAAAAAAACCCTTCAATTTTGTCCTCAATTTGTCAGATTCTCAAGGCCCATCTTCCCACAGTGTTCGGTCCATCAGATTATCTGATTCAATGGTTCTACCTAGGTCACATCCTATACGACATCACCATGTCATATCACGATCCAAATTAGTGCTCCTATGTGTTTCAACCAAAACTGTGTTGCTTCATGCCAAGTCTCAAACACCTTCATCACAAACACGACATGGTCTAGTTGTAACACAGTTCAACCCAATCCTCTCTTTTCGTTTCTTCAAAATGATGCCGCTTTCCACCACATTATCGATCCATTTGCCTAAAACACATAAGAACACAAAACAACATATATTCGCACAAATAACACAAATTGGCACACATAAAAATGCAGAAATAGACTTGAAAACATGCATGAAATGCAACCTATCAATTTATGTCATGATCAAATCGAAGTATGCTTTCAATTCAACTTTTAACAATAACAAATTTTGTTAGAATATATTTGAGTGAGGACTACTACAACTCTAAAGATGGTTTCATAGTTAAGGGTTAGAAACCTAAATATTGGAAAACCTATTTTTTGTTCGCTACTACTTCACGTAGTCGTAAGGGATTATGGAAGGTAATGATCACCACTCGAACACGTTGGCCAAAAATTAAGTACATCAATTAGCTGCAGTGGAAGTATAAGGCAGTTGTGTAAAAAATTGTGTAATTGTGAGCATTGAATAGATGAATACTAGAGAAGAAACCATTTAGAAAGGCACTTAGAGCTAAATTCTCATTGTTATTAATCCACTTTGATGTTTGACGTCGAAATGAATGAAAAGGCAAGGCTAGGGCCTACCACTTCATCATTTTTACATATATGATTATGGAAGGTATGATCATATCTATTTGATTTCTTATAATTAAGAATGGTCAAGTTAAATCTTACTTCTTGTAAATCAAGATGAGAATAAAAAAAATCTTTGCAAATCAAAAGAGAAATGAACATAAGTTGTTTATTCATACTCTCTACGATAAATCCACTTAGCTGAAAGGAGAAATGAAACTCTACTTAATATGGTTAGAACTAAGATGCCAAGAGCCATAATGTTCAAAATTCATATGCCTTATGAGATCGTTACATATATGTAACGTTCTGTTTGATTCTTCGATGAACATTTGAGTGAATTTAAAATTTTTGAGGAAAGATCCATGTTACTTGAGTAAGAGTGTATGTAACTCGAGTTATTTGAGGGTTGTTTTACTCGAGTAAGCATGAGATGTTACTCGAGTAAGTGGAATTGGATTTTAGTATTTGTGTATGTCTTACTCGAGTAAAAAGTTTGCTTACTCGAGTAAGCCTTGTTTCTGGGCAAGCGGTGAGTCAATTGCACATCTATTTTTATCAGTCATTCTCACATGAAACACTTCCTCTGAACTCTAGAAATGTTTCCTTCTTTCCCTTTGGTTCTTCATCAAATTCTTTAAGACTTTGAGGTAAAATTATCTTTGTATCTTGGTTCTTGACTCTAGTTCATATAGAACCATTTAGAACTTGATTTTAATGTTGGAAATTGATTGTTTATGAACGTGAGATGATTCTTAGATTTTGTTTTTAGATGAAATGAATGGATTTAGGTTGGTTGATAAAAAATTAAGCTTGATTGGAGTTGAACTAAGTTTGGAGTGGTATAGAAACGTTTGAGGACTCTGGGAATATTGGTTGTTCGAAGTGGTTTACTCGAGTAACAGGATTTGTTACTTGAGTTATAAGGTTTTACGGTTAACTCGAGTGAACCAAAAATGTTACTTAAGTAAAATGGAGATTTGATTACTCGAGTAAGAAATGTCATATGTTTGAGGGACTAAAAAGTGTAATTTTCATACCATGTTTAAATGAAGGATTAAAATTGATATTTCATATGTTTTGAGGATTAATTTGATATTTTATATACTTTGAGGTCTAATTGTAAATTTTGGAAATTGGGACTAAATGGTAATTTTGTAAAAGTTGAGGGATTAGTCTGTATTTTTACATAGAATCTGAATTTTGAGGGGAATGTGTTAGATCTTTGATCGAAATAGGATTTCTATCATCTTCGGGGCTTAAGTTTGCATTTGCTTTCGTACATTTTCTATTATGTTATAGCTACCATATCTGAGTCTGTTGTGATCTGCTTTTGTTTCAGTTTTGTTTGACTTCTGATGTGATCAACCATTTACCAGTGGACCATGAGTTGGATTATTAACTCGGCGTCCAGGTGAGTGCGATGACAACTTTAGACACATAGGTTGTGTATTCTGAACTTTATATGTTTTTGATATATTTCTAAATTTTGTATGTAATCCGAACTAATTAATAGTATGAAAATAATAAAATTTGACTTATGTGATAATCTCTGCTTTGAAAACTGAATTTGGAAATTTAAGTATGTTTTTGAAATAAATATTCTATTTTGATATTTGTTATGAAATTCATAATCAATATTAAGTTCTGGATTTTAATATATTTTTTGTAATAAGTATTTTGTTTTATGAAATTAGATATATTTTCTATGATAAGTTTTTTGTCTGAATATCTGTATATTTTCTGAAATTAGTATTCTATTCAGTAATCTAATTCTGATTTTATATATATATATATATATATATATCGGTAGAATAAGTATTTGATTTGCATGCTTGCTTGGTTTGAAATAGTAAATAGTATTTGTTTATTTAATCTTACTCAGGACACCTATGCTACAGAGGTAAGCGTAGCCATTGATATACCATTGTGATGACACAGTTACTAATGTAAATGGGTAACAATGTGTTCCAGCTCAAACACATGTATTCTGATTTTAGTGGTAGTAGTCCACGTATAATTTGAGGTCTGATACTGATTTATTTTGTAGCAATAGTCCACACTGGATTTGAAGTATGATTCTTGTACCGTTGTCTATTTCTATTATAAATATATTGATATATATATTTTTGGTATAAACATATTATCTGACTGTATGTTGTCTACTCTGGATGTAAACGTTATGGTAAATGTTTTCTAGAAATTATAATATTATATATTTTAGAGATTTAGTAACTCTATTTGTTTAATTATGTTCGTCGACAAGTCATTAATTTTATTCTCAGCAATTGTTTTCAAATAAATTAATAAATATTTAATTCGTCTTATTTATTTAATTCGTATGATTGTCTGTTGTCTGTTTTGTCTATGAAGGATTTCAAAAGTAATTTCTGAATTATTATCTATAGATATACGAGTGTATACTAATAGTATACACTATATATGTGTTAGTGGTATTTTCTGAAAATGTTTTCAAAATGGTCTTTGTGAGTCAAGGTGACGATCTGGAGTGTTGTCTCTCATTGAGTTTACTCACCCTTTTCCCTTAATATTTTCAGGTTTATTTTGACGCTTAGCTACCATCTGATCTTCCAAGCTCAGTGAGGATAGTCTGTTCAGTGATTATTGCTCTTTTGTTTGGGTCTCAGTTTGTCTTATGTATTAGATGCTCCATACCGGGATACTTGTGGGTAGTATGATTTTGTATAACTATTTGATGTATAAATATGATTTCCTCATTTTAAAAGGATTACCTTGAAAATTTATGTTTTTAAATAAAATCTGATTTTCTGTTTATAATTGTTATAATTTAAATTGTTTAATATTTGTTTTGGTATAAGTTTTGGGTATAAATTTTTCTCTAAAGCTTGTGCGAGTTGGACCAAACTCTTTTAAACGATTCATCTCGCAATCTGGTCATGGTCTGTTTTTGGATTGTGAAAATATACATCTTATGAGATGAGGATTGGTCGAGAATATGACCTATACCGCTTGTAACCAAAAGATGTGTCTTCAATGTCCATGATTTGTTGGTTAATAAAGACCAAAAGGCGTAAGGTGTTAGATAACCTATTGTGCCAAAATGATACATTCTTTGTGGGACAATAAGAGAATGGCCTAGTAACGAGATATGAAAAGTCACATTTTTTAGGGAATTGATTTTTTAACTGGGATAAAGTGGAAAAAATTTCACTTTATTTGAACTTGGAAACTAAAAGCTTCAGGATCACTCTATCAGAGTAGGAGAATTCCTGAGGAGGACGAGAAAAAATGATGAGACAAGAAAGGTTTTGACCATCGTCTTTAGGTTGTGCCTATATGTCACAACCAATTATCACCTTGGTTCATAACATCTACCATAATCGGGTATGAATGTTCTTGATCCTGACTTTAGTAGAAGCAAGATTCTTCCTTTCTAGCGGGAACTTAATTCTTGATTCTAGGTAGAGTTCCTATATGGAGCTTGAACCCAACGAGAGAATTTCGAATTCGTGCGACGAACATGCACGACATGTTTATCAAAATTCGGAAAAACAAAGTGTGAATCTAAAAAGGATAAAGTCTCACAATGATATTTTCCAATAAATGACTTGATCATGATCCGTTTAGTAACCCCACGAGTCAAAAATGAACCTACGAGTATGTTGGAAGGTCACTTACCCCAGAAAAGGTTGCATAATTAAAGCAATGAAAATGAGAAATGACATTTAAAAGATCGAACAATGGTTGAGAATTGGTTGATATGCCCAAAAGACGGATGTTCATTGGAGATAAGTGTATACATAAGTAGTAGATTGAGCCAGAGATCCATAATTGCCAAAGGGGATTTACCCAACAAGATTGGAAAGACTACCTTATTGTAACAATTGCCTCCTTGTCAATAAAGTTTAGCAATTTGGGATAGTTTAAACCTCAACCTACATCAATTATATATGGAGATTCCATTCAAAATTAGCCGTTTCGGTCATTCACCCTTAACTTCGTTTAATTTTTAAAGCAAAAAATACGAAAAAATAAAATTACTCTTAATTTTAAAATCAATTTACTTCAACAAACCATGAAACATTTTTTCTCTTCCTACCTTAAAACTCAACTCTCCCTCTGTCTCAACCCCTCTCCTCCACCCTTGTCGCTCCACCACTCACACAGCCGTCACCCTCTCCCTCTCCCTCTCCTTTTCTTCCAAAGCCGTCACAAAACCAAAATCAATTAATAAAAACAAAAGCCACCAATTTTGTTGTCTGAAAATACTCACAACCAGGTCAACCATTGGACCCAAAAAATTCTGCTTTTACAAAAAAAATCAAAATAAGCATTAAGCAATACCCACAATCTTACTTGACTAATCTCTCTCTCTCTCTCTCTCTCTCTCTCACGGGAAAAAATGGAAGAAGATACCAAACCACCATCACTCTCAACGGAGGATGACGCGATGGAGGAGTTCGATCCTTCAAGCATCGTTCTCGACCTCACCTGTTTCCAGCTTCACGATCTTCACTCAATCGAGTTACCATTGATTCTGACGGAGTTAGACATCACCGCGAATCGTTTGTCGAAACTAGACCCTGCTTTCTCTGCGTCAAAACCTCGTCGACGATTCCACCATCGAGCCATTTTTTCACTGGGACTCGCTATCCGGCCTCGGGGTCGAAAACTTGCCACTTTGTTTGCATTTGTTTCAAATTCAGTGTTTCGGCGTTTCTTCCAGCTGAGTGGATTATAAATTTTTGAACTTTTTTCTTACTGAGAGTTATAGAGACGAAGAAGATGATGACATCACAGACAAACCTCAAGAACACGACGCCATTTCAGAAGATTTTTTTCCAGATTTTTATGGATTTAGGGATTTTAAGGTGTTGAAAATTAGGGATTTTGTGTTACTTTTAATTAGAATAGAAAAGAGATGATTTTTCCAGATTTTATGCTTTGTCAATTTTGACGGAAGAAACAGATGAACTTATGATTGTGCAGTTCATGCTTTCTCTATTTTGATTGAAAGTAAAAGATGAAGGTTAGATTGTTTCAATGAGATTTTGTCTGTAATTGAAACTTTTGAAACATTGAAAGAAGAATAAGGAAGGGAAATGAGATGTTCTGCAGTTGAACCCGTGTCCTTTTGTCAATATCACTGTAGAGCAAGATTTTCAAGTTTCTGACCAAATCTGGTTGTGCTTCATTGATTTCATGATTGCAAATTTTGGTTTTTGTTTGGAAAGAACCTATGAACTTTTTTTTAAGATTCAAAGCTTTGTGTTAGAGATTGATGAGATGGTACTGTAATAAAGATTTTAAAAAAATTTAATGAAAACACTTTTAATAAATTAAATAATTAATATTTAAATTAAATAATGTCAATAATAATTAAATAATAATTATAATTATTTAATTTATCATAAAATTAAATAATTAATTAAAATTAAACTAATTAAAATTAAGTAATCAGTTGTTAATTAAATAACATTTAAAATCAAATAAAATGGTATTTAAATTTTACACAATAATGGAATTATGTAACATATCAGCAAATATAATACAACACGTTAAAAAAACAAATAGAGTTAAGAATAAGAGACTAAAGCTATTAAGTTTGAAAATATAGAGATTGGAAGAGAGAGAACGTTACACCTCAGGAACCGCCATGAATTTTATTCATTCCTTTCTTTATATCCTACCCGTATTCACATAATAAAATATGAATATTACTCATACCGGTAACTATACATAGTAAAAATAAATAATACTTACTTTAATTGAATACAAATAGGATATAAATTGCCATTCATATGTTACACTTACCCGAATTGGACTACCGTAATCCAGTTTAAAACAGATCTCGGGCCGAAAGCTGCATGTGATCAATTCTAGTTTAGGCAAAGGCTGAAGTGGTAGTTTTAGACTAGAGGGAGCACCGTTTTATCACGGAAAGCCTAAGTAGAACATCGTTGTGTTTACATATCATTGCGTTTACAACTGGTAAATAAGAACATCGTTTACTCGAGAGATTTCAATACAAACTTCAACTAAAAAACCCGATACTTTCATAATTATAAACTCGTTACAAATCTACAGAAAAATTTTCACAAAAAAAAAAGCTGCAGAACGAATGAGTAAACAAAGATATCCAAAGGATTTAGTTGACTCGGAATTCAGATATCCAACCCATGGCTTCATGCACAAAACTGGAGGAGATATTCAATATGTCTAACCGTGCACCTATCGTCTCCAACCGGCAGGCACTTAACGCATATTGGACATCTCTCGGAACCTAGCCAGAGCCTTCTTATGAAGGAGAGTTCTGTAACTATCACCAGCCTGCACCTCAAGGCTAGGATCCAACTTCTTCTGCTGACTCCCAAGTCCTGCTCTACTGTCCATGGCCTGCGCTTGGACCGGTTCTATCATTCCGCTTCCATCCTTCCCCAATCCCTGTGCAGGACCAATACAAACAAAACAAGGAAAGACATGCCCAGAATGATAATGTTAGAAAATAACTTCATAAATTGCTGCAAAGATGCACCAATGGTCCCAGTATACCAGATTACTATGCCTGTCGGATGAAAAGGGAGCAGATAACCAAAGTATTGCCAAAAGAGAAATCATCAAATCAGTGCATACATTACAGGTACATGAAAACGGTGGAAATTTTTTTTTTAATACTCCAGGATCGCTTTCCCCAAAAAACAAAAAAATAGAATAACTCCTGGTGTTAGAACAAATATATTTTAAACTCAATTAGGAAGCATATAGAACAAACCATTTGCCAAGGAATCAAAAGTAAGCAATTAAAATATTATCAGCATATCAATGACTAAAATTTCAGCAAAAAGAATGAAAAGATACCAAGCCTTCATGCCAGCCCATACTGCGAAGCATTCGATTTCCCACGTTGCTCTCATCAATAGCCTTATCTGCTGTTATCACCTCATAACTCTGAGCATTGCTTGCATCT
>CAODLS011666196.1:0-11817 GCA_948243855.1 Flueggea neowawraea | reverse complement strand
GAGAGGATCGAACATGGTTACGTAAGTGTTAATAAATGTTGCATGATAATATATGACACAAGGTAATTATCATGATTGGTATTAGTTCCATCATGATCCATGACGAGTTAAGGTTTCGTCATGTGCGAGTGGGAGATGTTGGAAAAAGCGGTTCGCCAATGAAGGGTGAACCGAACCGGTCGGTCAAGGTATGAACCGAGACCGTGGGCTGAGACCAATTGGTAAGCCCAATTGATTTGAAAATTGAGTTAGGCCCATAAGGCCTAAAAGCCCATTAAGGGCTTCTATAACTAGGAGGAAGAGAAGAGGTGAGGTAGAGAAAAAAGGGAAAAGGAAAGAAAGGAAGAAAAAGAGAAGAAGGAAGAAGAAGAAAGAAAGAGAGAAAAGAAAAGAAAATAAAAAAGGAGGGAGGGAGAAAAATGTTTCTCCCCTCCCTCATCCTTCCCTCCATCTTCCTTCCTCCATCTCCTCGCACCGTGAATCGTCTGTCGATGGTGTCGATCCGCGTGACATCTAGACTATGAACAAGTCGAGCACACCCGTCGACTATTCGACCGTGGTTTGCTCGCGAGACCAACATCGAAACCTTGTCCTGCAGCTACTGTCTGTCTGCTGCTATGCTTCCACTGGAATCGAGGTAGGTAACTTGAACCGCCTTTTATACTGTTTATTTGTTGAACCGATACGCAATTCCTTCAAAATCTATTCAATTTTGAGTTGTAACGAATTGCTATCAATGACAATTATTGTAAAACATTACAATGACCACACTTTATAAATAGACATGAGGGACGACTTGTGAAGGTGTGCATTATTCACTACTTACATTGTTACTCTGTCAAAATCACTATTGAATTGAACTTCGGGATTTCCCAGAGAACAACTTGACCTCATCGTGTTTGTGTTTCGTTTTTACAGGTTTTGAGGCATCGTTCGGATTCCCAATCATTCAAGTTATTTTATTTGTTGTTGTTAGAATCGAGATAACAATAATTGGTGTCGTTTATGAGAACTCGAACAAAAAGCTGTCGTGCTAAAGTTGTATTCTCAAGCTCCTTATCCTCGACTGGGGGCTATTCTAGTGACATGTTCCCACGTCGTTTTGTCGCTTATAAACACCTTCCTCTCTCAAACCACTGAGGCGAGAAAAGAACAAAACCATAAAAGTCCATGAGCTCAAAGTGGATAATATCTCAGTAGATAGACTTAGCACGCAATCGTTGATGAACATGATTCACACAAATATTTTCTGAAACTTTGGTAAATATATACAATTTAATATACAAACTGACAAGCCCCAAGATTTTAGTGTTTTATTCCTACAGCTGATTAAACAATTTAATTTAGTTGAAGAATTTAAATATTTCATTTAACCATCAAATAAATAAAGTTGTCAAAAAACTAAACTTAGACAACCTTCATTTTTTAATGCATGATCATGAGTATTTAAGTGGAAATATGTCCTACATTTTTTTTTATTAAATATCAAAATTTGGGGCGTTAAGAACCAAGAAATTTGGATATAGATTACACCCATTAATCATAGAGCCTTCAATTTGTGACGTGCACAGCTTGGCAAACTCATCCATAACGAAACATCCAAACATCTTATGCCGCCTCAACAGAAGAACCTTTATCATGACAGTTTTCTTTGCTAGCATGAGCAAGTTGCACGACCATCAAGATCTTGATTCTCGAGCTTTTCAATTACCATTCTAATTTTTAATGTATTTTATATCGTTTAAGAATTAAAAATTAATAATTATTTATAAATATTATTTTTTAAAAAATAAAATTGTATGTATAAAATTTAAAACAGATAATATTTCTGTAAAATGGGATTAGTAATTGTTAAAGATCATAGTCCACAATAACTAATAATATTTTTGTTGATAAAAAAATATATTTTAAATTTTGAGCACTATTCATTTGATATAAATACTTCTATTAACTTCGTAGTCAATATTAATTAAAATTATTAAGTATAGAGTTTTTTTTAATATGGATATTTGGTAACAGTTACCGATAATAGAAGCGAATTATAAGCAAGTAAATCGAGTAGTTACAATAATATTAAAACCACGTTATTACTCATAAAAAAGCATGTTATTGTAATATTAAATATTTTTGAAAATATGTAACTTCATCATAAAAATATGAAAACTAATAAAATTATCATTGTTTTTATTTTTCCTATATTGTTTAACTTTTTGGGTCCGTAATTGAAAAGAGAACAAAGTGGGGCTATATAATTTGGGTTAATTTTATCTATGATTATTAAATTTTGTGACTCGGTTTAACTCGATTATTTAAGTTTAAATTTGTTCAAAATGGTCATTCAACTTTGTTAGAAAGTTTAGAACAATCACTCTATTATTTTCTATCATCGGAGTTCATGAATAAACTACTCTATCATCTATTTTT
This sequence comes from Flueggea neowawraea, assembly GCA_948243855.1. NCBI lineage: Eukaryota > Viridiplantae > Streptophyta > Magnoliopsida > Malpighiales > Phyllanthaceae > Flueggea > Flueggea neowawraea. The sequence continues at coordinate 9,393 of CAODLS011666196.1, read as the reverse complement.
TACAAATCAATGTATCATTCGGACAAGAATAAAAATGTCAGTGTGGAAACCATTATAACCTATATTTTTATTTTGATCTGCGTGACACATTAATGTGTAAAAATTGATGATATAATAGTTCATTCATGAATTCCAGTGACAAAAAATAGTCAATAACTGTCTTAAATTTTCTAACAAAATTGAGTAGTTATTCTGAATAAATTTAAATTTTATTGACCTAGTTAAACTGAGTTATAAAATTTAGTATCCGTGGATAAATTTAACCCATATAATTCTTTATGTAACACCCACCTCTAGATTTTTTTTAATTATTCTTTTTGCTTATGCACGAAATTCATATATTGAATAATCAGAGGGAAAATGATCAGAAGATGACTCCTTTATGCGTTTCTTGAAAATAATAGAAATAAATATATATATTTTATTGAAAAAAATACTAATTTATCCGTTTTATAAAGGTAAATCATATTTTTTTTATATTTGTCTTAAATATATAGACTTATTTTTTTTAATATTAATATGAATGTCATATTTTATTATATTATTTTTATTTAAATACATAATAAATTATGTTGTTAATTATTATTAGATAATTATAAATATAATTTTAGATATATCTAATAAAATTAATAATTTAATAATTTTTTTAATTTATGTGAAAAAATATTATGATATAGGAGTAGTATAATGAATAAATATATACTCCTCCTAAAATCTGCTGCGGCTACGAATTCCAGAACCGCATTAAATGGTCACTGAAGCAAAAGGAAATGTCTGATCTCAAATTATGTGTTCCCGCTTTGCTTCTTTAACGCTCTCTGTGATGTTGTGGTTTGAAAAAATATTATTAGAAAACGATGATCAATAAATAGATTTTTATAAATGTGAAGAATTTTTTTTTAAAAGTGTTATGAGCAATTAAGAATTATGGCGGGTGTTTTTAATTTTTTGTGGCGAGAAAAATAACAAATATTAGGGGCTATTTAGTTAGGAAAATTTTATGAAAAAATAAAAAAATTGTTCATAGAAAATTAGGATTTTCTATTATTTTCTATTTTATTTCAAAAAATAAAAATAAGATAGAAAACAAAAATAAAAATTATTTTTTCAACTAAACATAGGATTAGTTTTTTTTTAAAACGGCGTTTTGATGGAATATTTCGATTTTGCATTCAATTATTTATTTATATTAAATACTTAAAAATTGTGATTAATTCTAAAGTACAGTTTTGTAATTTCAACATAATTTTAACTTCAATGTTAAACACACAACCACGTGAAAGTTGTGGGATAGACATTGATGATACCGTTTTATAAAAAAAGCATTAAAATAAAATGATTTGATAAAAGAAAAGGAAAAAAAAAAAGGAAATTGATGCAATGAAACTCCGCGTTTAGTCCATTAATATATAATTTCTTATTTTGTCTATTTTCTTCAAGGGAAAAAAAGAAAGGTGATTACAAACGCGGTTTTTTTATTAATAAAAGATTTATTATTTGACATTATTGCTCAAATTGCTAGTAGTACAATTGGGAGAGTAGCATGTTAGTGTGTTTAACATATATAGTAATTTCAAAAAAAATATATAGTAGTTTTTGTAGGATGTGAATAGTATAAATTGAAAGTGACGTAAGATTTTTTATTTTATATGAATGTACAAAAATTTCATTTTTTACCTTATTTAATCTAAAGATTAAATTAAAAAAATTGTGAATAAAGATAAAATTGTATTTACAATCTATTAAAATATTTAGATTGTTGTAATTTGAAAAAAATGTTATATGATATATGCTCTTCAATGCCAAATAAGTTGTGTGTTGTATTTTATATCTTATATGCTCATGGTTACGAAACAAATATTTTTAATGCCAACTTTTTTTTTATAAAAAAAAAAAGCAAATGATTATAGAAGAGTTCAATACCAAAAAGTAATCTTTAGGTTATAGAGATGATTAAGGGAGTCTCTAATTTACTTGTTATAGCAAAATTAGCTCATAACAAAGAGGATTGGTTTGTGCAAACCCATGATAATCTAAAAATGAACTCGTTTGACTGCTCTTAAACATTGTGCGGTATCAATAAAAACGTCTGTAAAACGAGGATATAAACGCTAAACATGCCGATTTAATTAAATTTGTCATGCTTTTTTTTTTTCCAAATGGAGGTAACCCTAAATAATTAATTTTTATATACTGTTTAACAATGATTGATGGGTAAAAAAGCATATGTTAATCGTAATTTGATTTTTAACAGTCATTAATTTTTTATTTTTTAGTGACCACCAATATTTAACGTGCATGTTGTCAATTAAGGTGATCTTGGGTCGGTTTGGATCGAATCTAACATAATAATTGAGCCGAAATTACGATTTTTTTATTTTTTAAGAACCAGAACCGAACTGAAAAATTAAAGAACCAAACCGAAAGACCCGAAATTTCGGGACAAGATGGTTCGATCTTCAAGCCTTGCAGGACGGATAAACGAGGACGGTTCCAGTTCGATTCGTGGGACTTTTTTTCCAAAAAAAAAACAAATTTAATTAAACTTTTATACATACAAATAAATTTTACAACATAATATTAAATCTACAAATGAATTAAATCAACATAAAAATAACTTTACACCAAATATTAAATCCAAAAATAAATTGAACTACAAAATATTAACCTACTAAACATAAGATTACAAATTACACACTAATTAATTCAACAATATCAAAGACAAAATATATCTCTACATAATTGTCATATATATATATTATTTTATTTTATTTTATTTTTGGTTCTTCAATTCGCTTTGGATATTGCTTAAGATTCAGACTCGAACCAAATGAAAATTTCGATTTAGTTTGATTTGGAGAAAGTCAAAAGTTAACGGTTTTTTTTGTTAAGATATTCGGTTCAGTTCGGATATCTTTAAAACTCGTGCTCAGCCCTATCATCAATAAGTTAACATACCGCATAATCATTTTATTAATAATTGGTTTAGTAATATTAAATAACACGAACTTTTTAGATTTTTGTACTTATAACTCGATTTTTTAAAAATAACGCCCAACAATATTTTTGTTAAGAAATGACAATTTATGGCATGACATTGACGGCATGATGGCTATGATAATGCTATTGAGTGTTATTTTCAAGACGTCCAACCATAACTATAAAAACGAATAAATGTTATACTATTTAATATTATTAAACCTTAATAATAAATCTTAATAAAATATTAATTTTAATCTGCTGATTACATCAAGAAAATGAGTAATGATAATGAGAATTTGGAGTTGTACCTGGACTGATCTCCCACCTAATCTTTGATGGAGGAACATGAATTTCTGCTGCCAATTTAATTCCACATCCCCAAATTGTCAAATTAAGGTTGCAGAAGTAACATGTTAATATTTTAAAAAATTAGTTAATATTTAATTAATTGTCATCTCGTGTGTTAAAGATGGTAATTAACTAGAATTAATAAAGTAGTAATCTTTTTCAATTAGTCGATTGTACGGGTTAGACCAGACAAGGATGCTTCAAATCACTGAGATAAGCAAGAATTATTTGGGAGAATCACCTTTTGAAATTTTGGATTAGGCAAGATATCTATTCATGTTAGAAACTTGTCTCTTTAAATAATCACAATAAGATAAAGTGGCTACGATTCCTTCCCCACCAATATAACCTTCTTTTTCCCAATTATGGTGTTTAATTTTATATTTAACTAAAAGAATCCCTTAATTAAACGCAAAAATCCCTTTATTTTGTGTTGATTGAAAAATTGTTTCATTGGATTATTTTTTCTTGCGGGTTAGCAAACATCTGAAAAGATGAGAAGGTAGTTTGCCTTTTTTAAATAATTTTCCCATTTTATTTGTTTTGACATTAAAAAATAGAAAGGGTATGTTTAAAAACTGCATATTTATCTGATATATTACTGTTTTTTTTAAACGTGTTAATTTTACTATTTTTTATTATAAATGTCATACTCCACATCGTTTATGATCAACCTTCAAATTATTAAAACGTCTTTTTATAGATAAAACTGTGAAATCTCATGAGTTCAGAGCAAACAATATCTCACTAGATAAATCTAATACGCGATTATTGAAAGACATGGTCTACCACAATAAAATATACTAAAGTTATTAATTAACAATTTATATCCATTGCATACTACTTAATTTTCCGAATTTCAAAGATAACATTCTAAACGCCAAATAATTGCAATTGGTGGGGGATTTTTTTTAGGTTTGTTTGACCAATTTGCATGGAAAACAGCTTTCATGAGAGAGCTACAACTTATGTCATGAATTAAATATTTAACCCTAATCTTTATATGATGACGGCATTTTGGAAATTGAAGTCCAAATTATATTCAAGAAGTTGAAAGCAAGTTGCTTTCATTTGTCCCAATTGAGTATTCCATTGAAATTATGAGTTTATGGTACAATCAAATACACCAATTTATAAAATTAATCATTTTAGTGTTAGGCGCCAGGTCACTAATCTTGCTTCCTAATCACAACCCTTGTATAATTATTCATTAAACAAAAAGTGAAAAAGAACATTGACAGATTCATTTACCCATCATTATTATATCATCACCAATAAACATATAACAAGAGACTTTTGAAATATATGCAATTTCTGTCACAATTAATGGTTCGGTGTATGTTTGGATTATTTTTCCAGTCTTTGTCTAGTTAGGGGAAAAAATCAAAATTCATCATTAAAAAGTTTTGTTATGTTACTTACCGCAGCTGTGTCTTTTCAAGATCCACATGAATCCCAACTTAGAGTTGTTCAGTTGAAAGAAATTTTCATTGTTTTCTAGAAAACTAAACAATAAAGATGAAAAAAAATGAAAAAATTGTTTAAATTTTTTTTTGATTAAAAAACATATCTTCTAAACATTTTTAATTTTTAAAATATAAAACAAAAAAACAGAAAATAAAAAACTATTTTTTGAACTGTTTAACCTAAATATTTAGTTTTCTATTTGGAATTTTACATATGAGTTGTAAATTTATAATTTGAAGCTATATTTGTAAAATAATTGGAACTCAAATATTAATATTTAAGAAAGATTTATAGCTAACTTTTATATCATTTATTTAAACAAAAAAATTACATATATATTAATGTTTAATTTTTTTCGACTTTGTCATAACTTGTAAACCTAACATCAATATTACAATTAAAAAAAGAGTATTGCTATTTGACTAAAATTGGTCCGGATAAAAAGTATTTTCAAATACAAAATGTCTACAATACCTTACAAAAGATTACATAAAAATTCAAAATTAGCAATAAAACAATTTATGATTTCAAGACAACTTAGTCAAAATCTCATGGAAAATTGTGGCTATAATAAATATTAAAACCACTTTTCAATATCATCCATAATAATTGTAGTTAATTTTGTTGTGATAATCAAAATTCTGTTACATTGAAAATATCATCCATAATTGATATTAAAATCAAAGTGTACATACTAAAAAAATCTGGTCATCAACGATTTGTTTAGTGTGAAGTGTGAACAATTAATATTGTTTAGGGTATAATATATAAAATATTTTCTTATACCATTGTTTGGTGTATAGAAAATTGAAAACAAATCATTTATATATAAATCGAGTGGAGTCATGAACAAGTCTTTATCGAGATGATTCATTTTATATACAAATCGAGTCTTAATCGAATGGAATTGTGAAATAAAAAGCCACTTGCTTGGTTTATTCATTATGCTTCCAATTAATTGGTTCATTTCATTCTTTTTATTGAATGTTAACAATAAGTCTGTTAAAATTGAGCAACGTGTTATTTCATATACGTACATATGTCTTTTAAATTTTATATAGTTGTGTTGTCTTACAGTATATGAATGTTTTTTAAAATTTGTGTTACATAAAATAAAGTACATGACGTAAATTGTACATTAAAGTTAACATTAAGTTGCTAAGTACATATTTAATTTCATGTATGTATCAAATTTAAATATGAATGTAAATATATTAATAGTGTTTTGGAAATTTTAACTACATTAAATAAATTTGTATTAATTTTTGTAAATTATTAAATATAATTTTCAAAGTTATATAAAAGGGTATTTTAGACATAAAAGTTTAGCATAACGATTTTTGGACAAATATATCCCTATTGATTCGGATATATTTGAACCAAAAATCTTTATTGTAAAAAAAAATCCATAGTGTGTACAATTTTAAAAGGTCAAACATTGCACTAAATTTTATGCTTCCTTTTTTTTTTAATTCTAAACTTGAACGTTAAAAAATTGGTAAACAATTACGTAACCATATACTTTAAAAAAATTTAAACAATAATTTGCAAGTTGATAATTGACCACCATTAGAACAACATGCATTAAAGGCCTTGTCTAAAACTTGCTCCTAATGACGTGATAACACGCGTAAGCTGCAATTCAAATAATTTTATTAATTTGAAAGTTAATATTTTTAAATATATTATTACTATCAATAATATTGTTAAACTTTTTATTAAAAGTGTGTAAGAAAAAAAATTAATGGCCGTATTTGTTTTTCATATTAATTTCACAAATTGCATTTCCACCATTTTCCATTTTAAATTATTAAATTTACAACTTACTAGTTTCTATTTTCAATCTATCAAAAAATAAAAAAAATATTTCATTAATATCGAAAAAGATAAAAACAAAATCGAATATTCAAGTAATTCTCTGATCTAACATAGATTGAAGCAACTTGACTAAATTAGCCAAATATGTTTGGTAACCAAGAAGGGTCGGCACCAACGTCATGCTGAGTTGGCTTAATGTGATTGGTCGTGGAAATGCTTAGAGTCGAAGGGAACTACGACGTCATGATAGTATACGGTATGGATGCGGCAACTTGATTTTCTTCACTTTTGTTGACAAATATGATCTAATCTAACCCCTCGTCTTATGATAAATCAGACAAGTAAAAAAATTGTAAATTAATATAGAGTCGTTTAGTAAAAGACGTATTTTTCTCACACTCACCAACTCAGACTGACTTTCTCTTAAATAATAGTATTTTCTTATTTTCTGACTGAGCTAGACTAATTTAGAATTTATTTTACTTTACAGGTTATTAAATTTATTAACACATAATATATTTCTATAATTTAATATCTTCTTCTATCTTAAACAATACACAAACTAATGAAAAAACAAAACACCACTGTCTGAAATGAAATTTCTTAGGTTTCTATAGAAATCTTTAGTCTAATTATGTAACATGTTTCCTATAAGTTCTTGGTAGAGGAAGTAAGTTGAGCTGCCACCGCAAAAAAAGGTCGGCATAAGTAATAATTCGTTTCACCAAGAAATTCTTATTCTAAAAGTGTTCTTTCCTTGCCATGAACAAAATCAAAACAACACATAAACTAAAAACATTACTCTGTTGTTGTCCTAAGACAAGGAACTGAGCCAGACGTGTGCCTGAAAACAGTGGGGGACGCAGAATATTGGCTACACGGTATGTACGGCAAAAAACATGTATATATATATATATATATATAATTAAATTAACTACGAAGCTTTATCATTAGATTAGAATATAAGATCTGAAGTTGTACATATTGGTGCCATCTCTGTGACCTTCGTGTTGTTCTTTTGCGTTTTGGAGGACTTCTTGCTCTCATCCTCATCCTGAACAATGAATTTGGAATCTCCCAAAACTGCATTCTTTCAAAATGTTGTCAACGAGTTGTTTTCTAATCAAAGTGAAGATTAGCATCACAATTCTAACTCTTACGATCCTGGGAGTTTTATAATGGAAATGTAACACCAAATACCTAAATCTAATCACAATAAAAAAATTAACAAACCCTAAATTTCCTAATTAATTGAAATCACAATGTGATTAATCAAAAATCAATTAATCAAACAACTCAATTACTGCCCAATATAGATTTGAAATAGAGAGAAAACAAAAAAAAAAGAATGGCTTACCAAGAAGAGGGATGTCAGCAAAGAAGAGTGGTCGTGGGAGTGCTACGTACATCGAAGATAAACTGAGAAAGAGAAGAAAGAAAGTGCGGCTGTTGTGGCTGTGCGAAATAGAAATGGGGAAGAAAGAAGAAGGTTTTTTGTCCTGGTCACTTTATTTTGTTTTTGGTTTCAGAGTTGTTTCGCCTTGCTCATTTATTTTTTTAAATTAAAGGGCGAAATGACATTGTTTCGTGCTTGGTTTAAAATAAAAAAAGACTTCTAGCTATTCTATTCATCGTCTCCTCTAGTCCACCATCATTCATCGATGGTGGAACCCTCCCTTTCTCAGCAGGTGCTGGCTGAATGGCGAGGCCCCATTGATATGACCCTCCCCTCACGACAGCAAGAGTTTGGGCATTTGCTGGTCTCTCTGTAGATCTGCCTCTATCTAAAAGTACTATAATTTATTGCCTTGAAAATATTCTCTCGCTAAAGCTGGAAAATAACTTTTTTTTTGTTTATCAATGATAATATTAAAAATAATATTACTTATCTAACAGTAATAACAAACATTGAAACTTTAAGAACATATGTTATTTCTCTTTTTAATATACATTCTATTTAATATATTACTTTTTTTTATCTATTTATCAATTAATTTATATTAATAACGATTCATAATAAAAATGGGTGAATAACGAGGTTTATAAGTAGTTATAAAATATGTGTAATAGCATATTGGTATTGGAAAGAAAGAATCTCAGGATACATTTAATTTTAAATCTTTTTGGCTCCAATTATTACAATCGTTATAAAAAAATTAAAAGTGAACCGATCTTTTTGATTAACAAAGGATTAAACTTGGAACAAAAAGTAAACAAAGGACTAAACGTAAAAAAGAACAAAACAAAAGAGGCTACCTTGCTCAAAACTGAACCAAACTAGTCAGTTCCGTGTCAGAGAGCCCCTCCTCCGAAAGCCAAAACCCAAAATGGACCCCACAACTTATCCATCATCATCAACTCACTCACTCACTCACTCACTGAGTTAGTTGCAAGTCTCTGCCATTAACTCCAACCGCACACTCGATTCCTTTCTCTCCTTAAAAGCATCAAAAAAAGAAACTTGAATCGTTAAAAACAAAACTTTCTCTCTCTTCCTCCCTCTCTGTAGTGTTTAAAATGTGCAAAAACCATTGAAGTGGCAGACATTGACATTCACATTTTACTGGTTTGAGAAGGGAAAGTTTCAGTATGCAGAGGAACAACATGTTGATGTTGTTGTTGGTGTTATTTTCTTCTTGGGTTTGTTCTGTTACAGCCTCTGTGTCTTATGACCATAAAGCTATTATTGTTGATGGGCAGAGAAGGATTCTCATGTCTGGCTCCATTCACTACCCAAGAAGTACTCCTGAGGTAGCACCACCCTCCAATGCGGTTTCT
>CAODLS011665812.1:0-12809 GCA_948243855.1 Flueggea neowawraea | reverse complement strand
CCCATTGCCAATTTTGAGTGGGCCTATAAGGTCACACACAAAGAATGAATTGGATTGATTACAAAATATTCTCTCTTAGTGATGAATGAATTATTAAGATGGTTAATTTGATTAATCAATAATAATTCGGGATTTTATATTTATGTGTTAAATAAGATTTAATACATAGCACATTAATGTGATAGGCTTTTAATATGAATCACATAATATCATGGGTTTAATTGTTTAATTATGTGTTACAAAATTTGGCCCATGCATGAGATTTATATTATGGTAATGTATCATATAATTAAAAGCCCAATAACATTAAGAAACCCATGATGAATTTCGGCCAAACCTAATATGATTAGGGCAATGGAAAATTTGGCACAAGCCTTAAAAATAGGAGAGGAATTTCGGCATTCACTTCCTATTTTTTAGGGATCTTAATCTATGTATGACAAGGAATAGAATTTGGCACACATATGCACAACTAATTAGGATTTCTATTCTTATATGACAAGGAAACCCTAATTAGGATGTAGCTTAATATGATTAGGAATGAATTTGACTCTCTTCTTCTACTAAAGGAGAAAACCGAAACCTAGTATGACTAGGAATGAATTCGGCCCTCTTTTTGAACAAAGGGGAAAACCGAATCCTAGTAGGGCAAGGAGAAATAGAATTTTGGTTCATATGTGCTATCTATCTTGGTCATCTCATATGCCTATAAATAGACTTGCACCCCTTGCCATTTGATCATCCCTTGGCCGAACTTGTGTGCTACAATTCAAAGAGAGAAAATGATTTTGGGAGCTTTAGAATAGTGATTCTAAAAGGGTGCTAAAACATTGCAATCATTCCAAGGTAAGTTCATTCGTGTGGATACCTGTAGCCACGTTCGCGAAAAAGCAACGTGATACCACAAAGGTAATTCGGGTCCTTGGTGCTAAGAGCTACACCAACGTTTCATATAACCGATCGATCGAGCCTTGGTGAAAGGTAAATCTTCTGACCTTAATTATATACGTTGATATGCATGGGTCCTTAGGGGGAATTCAAGGCATTAAATTTTGTTATATCCGTTTGCTGTGCATGTATATGAATGTCATATTTTAGCAGCGAATTCCAACAGAGTTTGCTAAGAAGGAAAGGCAAATGAGAGAGGGAATGCTTTTGGTAGCCATTTAACAAATATTTTCAAACATTTTTGTGTGAACTCGGAAGGATTCAAGTCGGTACCAGTGGTTGAAAGTAAGAAAATCAGAAAAGAATCTTTAAGGAACATGGGCCTGTATAGAACAAAAAGTAAAGGTTATGTGTTCAGTCCATACATAAGGGAAAATGATGAGACATTTCACAAACACGATGAGAAGAGAAAGCTTAAACAAGAGGAAATGGTGTTTGTAAGAAAAGGCGAACCAAAGGTGAAAATGGCTAAGGGACACAATGATGAGGGTATTGAATTTGAGCTGAGAGAAGCAACCACTTCGAATGTTAGAAGCAAAAGTGTTAGTGTTGAGAAAATTGAAATGATGGAAAGGGAGATTTCTGAGATGAAAAATTGAGCAGAAATGGATGAAGAATCAAATGGAGAAGATGAATGGCCCAAACACATACTTAGTCAACTTTGAATTACCCAAACACCACATACTTAACCAACTTTGAATTACCCAAACACCACCAATACATAAAAAACATCTTCAAACACCAAAGGATCAATTCATAAACGAATGGAATGCTACAGAAACTTAGTCAGAACGAACGAGGTATTGCAGTATGCGCTGCTTTCTCTTTGTTTATGTTGATGATTTGGTGATTACATGTGATAGTGCGCAATTTATAGATAATGTTGTGAAGAAATTATCAAGTGAATTTTCACTTCGAGATCTTGATAAGACTTAATAATTTTATTGGGTGTTGAAGTGTTGACGCATACAAAGGTAATTCTTTTGTCTCAGAGATAATATATCTCTAACTTATTGAAGTCCATGAATAAGCCTTGATAGACACCACGTGCTGCTGGTACAATTTTATCCAAGACAAAGGGTTCATCTCTTTTGGTTGAGATGCTACAATGTATGGGGGTGTCTGGGATATCCAACAGTATGTGATTCGGACACGCCCTGATGTTTCTTTTCCCGTCAATAAGTTGTGTCAATTCCTTCATCACCCGGCTATAATTCATTTGTAGGCATGCAAATTTCTTTTGAGCTACTTGATTGGAACTTTAATAAAGTCTTGACTCATATCTTGGTGTCCTCTTGATCGAATGATGGCTCCTAATGATGTTGATTGGGCGAGTTGCTCGAATGATAAAAGGCCTACATGAAGATTCTTTATTTGCTTGAGTAAAAACTTGCTTGCTTGGAAAACAATGAAATTAAAAACAGTAGCTTGTTCTTTTGCTGAGTTCGAGTTCAAGGTTGTAGCTAATGTCTATGTTGAAGTTTGTTGGTTGGTTCGATTGCTTGTTGAGTTGGGAGTGAAGCTAAGATTTCCATCACATATTTGGTGTGACAATATCGGTGTTGTCCTTCTTTTATCCAATATTGTCTTTCATGCACGAGACATGCTGAAATTGATTTTCATTATATGCATGATAACTATAACAAAAGATCTCACAATTGGCATAATGTTCTCCTCTGATCAACTAGTTGACATCTTAACTAATACATTACCAAAGGAGAAGTTTTGACACTTTGTATCCAAGCTTCGACTATGTTCCACATCGCCTTCACCTTGTGGGGAGAGTATTAGATAATAGAAGTTGTTGTAACTTATGAGCTATATATTTTCTATATTCCAAGGTCAATTAGTTATCTTGTAACATGTAATGTATCCTAAATTTACATACTTAATCAAGCAAGAATGTGGTTATTTCCATCTTATAAATTGTGTTTTTATGGTGAAATTAATATGATGTTTGTGATGTTTGTAGGATGAACTAATTAGATGAAAATGAGTGGAAAAAGGTGCAAAAGATATGCAAAATGGAAAAAACCCAAATAATCCCATGAAAGCTTGAAGAAAAAGAAGAATTGTTGAAGATAAGAAGTGTCACAACCATGGTGACCAAGTGTCATGGATGTGACAAGCAAAACAAGTGAAGAAAACCATCTAGAAACTTATCAAAGGTCATGGCCACCCTCACGGCCGTGACAAAAGAAGAATGGTGCACCTTTTTGGACAGAAATTTGTCACGGCGGTGACACTCTAGAAGGCAACAAAAAAGGCTTGCACATGAAAAGTTGTCAAGTGGGGATTAAGGCACATGCAAGAGGCATCTTTTGGACACTTCTCCTATGGGTTTGGGGGACCAAAAGGGGTATAAATACACCTCATTTACCCCATTTTTGGCAACCTTGGACTCACAAATTCAAAGAAAGGAAATTATTCTCTCAACAATTTCCAAGGAAGATTCAAGCATTGAAGATGAATTGAAGAGGGCTTTCATCACCCATTGAGAGAAGATTTATTTTTTTTCTTTTATTTCCTTTTTATTTATTTGGAAATTATGTTTAGGCTTTCTACTTCTTATTTTATGCTTTGTTTTATAATTATGATAGCTTAAACCCTTGCTAGGGTATTAGAGATGTAGACCTTGGATTGATGTTGCTTAAATGGATGATTATTATTATGGGTATTGTTTTTTTATTATTATATCCATTGTTATTGATGCTTTTATTTATATATATATTTTTGGTGATTGATTTTATGACGTGTTGAATATTAAATGATGTTGTGTTTAGCTACCACAATGTTGTTTTTATCAAGTTTAAGTGATGAATTAAAAGATGAAGCTTGGGTTAGGTTTACAAGCATAAAACTTGTTGAGTAGTAGAGTAGGTATACTTAAAGCTTAGAAGGTGTTCGATGAAATTCTTTTATGATCCTAGTGAGCCTAATTTGGCTAATTGAGGCCGAAAGGACCCACCTAGTGAGTGTAGGCACAACTTAAGTGACATTGACAGAAGTCTTGAGTGATTTATGTGGAGAGAATACTCACACCATTTGTTAAAACATATTTTCATTCATTAGGCAATTAGATAATTGGTTTTATCTCGAAAGCCCTAACATTTTCCTATTATTGAATACTTATGTTTAATTTCTTGCTTGCTTTCATTTACAAAAACACAAAAAAAAACTTGATATTTTTAATTGTTGTTATCTTCTTATTTGGTCACAATTAGACAAGTTCTCCGTGGATTCGACACATAAGGAATACTCCTTAGGTTTTTATTACTATAATCGATCCTCGTGAACTTGAGAGAACCCGATCAACATATATATATTCCTCTGTTGTAACTACTGTATTCTTGTTGCTATGTTAGTCATTACCATTCTCACTATCTCTCTCGTCTCTTAGTTTGTGTATTTATTGATCTAATACTCTTTCTAAGCATATTGTTGTCCCATTTCATCTTCCTTTACTAAGTTTTTGTAGTAATTATAATCGCATTCTACCAGAGTTATTAATTAATTATGTCTATGCCACATACAATATTCATTAAAACTCATATGCATACAAATTAAATCGATTGGTACCATAGCTTGAACCCACCTACCAACTCATTATTTCTATGCCTTATACTTTACTATTTATTGTCTTAGTTTAGTTACAACCCATATTCTAACAGTTACCACAACATAACATCACTATGTTAATCATATAATTAACAAATGGAAAGTGCACATCAATTAAAACCATTCCACTAAATCAACACATCGAATCTTACCCTATAATACACGAAATATTCACAATATATGCAACATATCACATTCATGCTTAGTTGCCATGGACTCGATCATAGGAACACTGATTCAAAAGCAAATGAGGATAATTCCATTAAGAGTGCCTAATACTCCATGACTTTCTTAGAAACATCTAAAGCTTAAGCTCTATTACCACCTTTTGTCATGACTGGCCCTTGCCATGTTTGGGCATTTAGACTGAACCGAACCGAAATACTAGAATTGATCTACACGAACCCTTACTATGCTTCTTCTATTCCATTTTGATTATTTTTACTAGTTTAATTAGCGGAACCGTTTTAAGATTATTGTTCAGAAAAAATATCGGTTTGTGGAAAATCCTAAAAACCTATTTTGTCCTGCCTTGTATTGACGCAAAGTGCTTCTGCCATGCTCTTCATGTTTTGGCCTTTGCGGAGGAATGTGTGTGGAATCCAATTGTGTGTTTATGTTATTGGGATGAGCCGTTGTGATGCTTTTTTCAGGAAACAAGTATTTGAAAGCATGAAGAGTTTGGTTTCCTATATGAATGGCGCTGATCTAGTGGAGCACTGATGCAAAACCAATGTCTTAATTTATGCGAAGAATCCAAATCTTTGACCCTTGTTATTTCACTTACTTGCCACTCAAGTAATCGCTCGAATCCCATATTTGCTTATCACTTGTTGGAATCCGCAACAGACCATTGTGGAGGCCAATTCGCCATGTAAACTAACGACTGTTGGTTGAAAGGATAGGTGTCAATGGCATGCTCAGGAGGTTGCGCAGGAAGTTTAGAGGTAAGTTTCGAATCAGGAAATAAAGGGGGAGGCGGGGAAGGTGAGCAGGGCAGAGCGTACATGGTTCTCTCACTTCGATTCTCAAATATTTTTTTAACTTTAAGAATCCTGATTTTGCAATATTGTTGTTGTTGTTACAAAGCAATTGAATCTACCAGAGATAGAAGAAGAGAGTATGTTGACCGCTAGGGTTTCAAAAGAAACCATTTGGTTGAGCAATTTATAAATTGAACTGTGACCGTCGATTTCAAAATATGATGGCTTCACTTAGACCACAATATGCTGTGTGAATTTCTATTTAGAGGCAAGCTGGAAAGACAATTTTTCCAAAGAAAATAGAAAATCATGGAAAATATGCCTACAATACGTGTTCTAAGTCCTATATAAATTTAGAAAACATAAAATTTGTTTTTTTTATCTCTGTTTTCGAAAAAAAGATTCATCTTGGACAAGTTTTCTAAATTTCATCTTTGTTTTCCATTTTTGCTGAAAATTTTGGAAAGGTTTTTACTTTTTTTCACATTTTTTTTCTTATCTCTAGTAGTATATATGGCTGGCATGTTTGTGATGATTTTCGTGCACAGACAAAGTGGAGAAAAATGAATTGTCGGGCAAGAATTTCGCTAGGCATGTTATTATGCTTTCAAATTCCGAACATAAAGTTTAAGCTCTAGGAATTGTATAAACATTTGAGTAATATTGGCACCGACAACAAAAAAATACATGGTCATTTGTCAAAAGGCAGCTCAAAATTTTAAGCTCTAGGACTTGTATAAACATTTGAGTAATATGAACGCCAAGTTCAAAAGGCAGCTCCTATTTTAATCTACTCTTTCGCATGATCATTTGTCAAAATACAAACAGTTCAGTCACAGAAATTAGTTTCAACACTATTATCACTTCAAACATAAATGCATACCAAAAAGTGAGACTCATCGAATTCTTGTATAATTGCAGGCTTTTTTTTATAAAGTAACAGATTTATTCATTAATCTAGTGAATCACTTGATGAGGTCAAAAATGTTATTTGTGATGTTTATTATAAAGAAAGTGATAAGGTTTATGCTGACAAATGAGGAATCAATAATTGCATGTTTGTCGGAGAAAATCACTACCTTGCATGAAAGGAGAATAAAAATCAAATGAAGAAAAAGACGAAAAAAGCAACCACACATGGCCCACAGCCAGTCTACACACTAGCCCTTAAGACAATAACATCTCTAAAATTCTCCTATTCTTTTCATTTATTACCTCTATTCGTTTGCTTTATTAAGCAAAATAGGATTTCTTTCTCTAATCTCCAGTCTACACACCAATCCCAACGGCATGTCAAATGAACGAGGAAAGGATTTAGCCCAAGGATCCAGTGATCGGGAACAGCCGGCAACGCCGAGCCGCTATGAAGCTCAGAAAAGACGGGATTGGAACACTTTCGGTCAATACTTAAACAATCATAGGCCACCAGTTCCATTAGCTCAGTGTAACAGCAACCATGTTTTGGAGTTTCTTCGGTATCTTGATCAGTTTGGGAAGACTAAGGTTCATGTTCAAGGTTGTATGTTTTATGGACAACCTGAGCCGCCTGCTCCTTGTACTTGCCCACTTAAGCAAGCTTGGGGAAGTCTTGATGCTCTTATTGGGAGGCTGCGAGCTGCGCACGATGAGAATGGAGGCGCTCCCGAGACAAATCCTTTCGCAAGTGGAGCGATTCGTGTTTATCTAAGAGAAGTGAGGGACTGCCAGGCAAAGTCACGAGGTATTTCGTACAAGAAGAAGAAAAAGAAACCTACTTCCAGTAAGGGAAGCGATGGATCCAGCTCTGCTATGGAATTCACATAAATTCCTTCACTTTCGGGTGGAATAAATGGTAAGTCCATGTTGCTTATTTCCTTTCACAATTCTACTGCTTGCTTAAATGTGTCCAAAATGAACTTGCTTTAAAGACAAACTAACCCTATATAGCTTTTCATCAAGGAAAAATAATGTTTCATGAGATTTTTTATGTACTATTTAACTGACGTATTTGGGATTTTTTTTTTCCGGTTCGTTTCAATAGTTTAACAATCAGATGAACTATATCCTAACGCATAGATTTGTCACTTAATTATTAAAGTCTCTCCGGGTTGGAGGGTATGATGATGAGACTGATGTACGAAACCCTAATTTCCCCCAAAATTAATGAACTATCGACACCATGGAATCTCTGAGAAGGTGCACGTATATTACTCTGTTGGTGAAAGAACTGAACTCAAACGGTGACAATGTTAATTACTTCCATCACCCTCTACCAAACTGTAGAGTAGTATATAATTGAAATCTCTTTCTCGTGTCTCAAAGCTAAACAATCTGGATTCTGGACATCACTCCTGCAACTTGGAGTCTGAAACGAAAAAGCAAACTGATGCAAGAAGCAGTACCAGTACTGGGATTAATGGGTTCCCATAAATGTATATATGAGTTTAATTATTTGATGCCGGAGACTTCTGCTTCGACTGGTAAGCGAGGTATATTACTAGATCTTTGCTTCCAGATTGAATGATATATACTGATCATTAACCAAATTTTTTCTTCCAATTTAGTTCATATAATAGCATTCCCTGTCTTTGGTTCTCTTGTATAATTTTGACAATTATAGTGATATTGCTGCTGTCGATCACCAGAGCAACATAGCTAATTAGACACTAACATAATGACTTACTTTTTAATTCAATTAATTTAATAACATTACAAACCCCCACCAATTGCTTTTCAGTAGTGGGAAAAAATCATTTCAAGGGTAGATCTGAGATATTTAGTATCTTTCCCTTTGTACGTTCCTAGATTTGCATGTTGTCCCATATGAGATTTTTTGGGACAACCAGTTTATTTTATTTTACGCCACTGATGATCATGAGTGACCAATGCCATTTTTATTTTAGGGTCTTACTTCTCATTTTCATATTTCATCTCATTTAATTCGGTCATAGATAATGTCTGGCTGGATCATATATTGCTGATTCTTCTTTCCAGGTTTGGAATAGAATATTGCACCTTGTTGGAATGCCATGGGTATTTCCATTCTCATCGGCTGATTCTTTAGAGAAATGGGAAAATGATAAAAGGAAGATTCAAAAAGCAATTGGGATAACACTTTGGCGGTTGTTGATATGTTTGTAAGGAAGGAATTGTAGAATATTTTATCATTCCAGTTCTTGCTCATGAGAGGTTTGAAATGTTTTAGTGCATTTTTGTTGAAATGTAAACATAGATTAATGACCACTTCAGTTAGAACAAATTTAGCCATGAATCAAAGTTAACAATGAATTAGAATAATGATTTAGGATTTTGGCTTGAGTGAGACTAAAAAATTGAATTAGATTGAGTAAAAGAGGTCGGAAAATGACTCAAAAAAAATTATAGGTTTGCGACGCAAAACTGTTGTCACAAACGACGGAGTTTCATCATAAAAGCAGCATTACGTCCAAAATTTGGTGACAAAATTCGTCGCACAAACTCCGTCACAAAAAAATACAAAAAAATTCGTTGCACAGTTGCTACCGGTTTTGTCGCAACTTTAACGATAGAGCCAATCGTGAATGATGTTTGCGGCAATGACGTACTTTGTTAAAAGTTAGTGAAAAAAAGGATATTTTTGCGAGAAATCCGTCGCAACATTTTGTGACAAAAGTTGTTGCAAAGTTTGTGACAAAATACGCCACAATTATTCAATTTTTGTATTTTTTAATTATTTAATATTATTGAATTATTTAATAAAATATTTAATATTTTCAGTAATGCAGAAATATATTAAGAAAATATATCTAAAATATTTAATAATTAGTAACTCCAAAATATAATAACTACATAAACATATCTAATGGGCCTCCTCGTCGGGCCCCAATACGTTAGGTGTAGGTGACCTAGAAGTAGAAGCGTGGCTTAGCATGTAACCCATATGTGCCATGAACTCCTCCATTCGCCTCTGAAAATCCTTTTGAGCTAATTGCATTTGCTCCATCTGCTCCATATGACCTTGCCTTTGCATCTAAAGTTCACCTCGGAGATCGTCTACGTACTACCCTAGCTTGTTATTATCGCAACGACGCTGATTGTTGTTGGCACTAGTGATGACAATTTATACCCTACCCGACAGGTACCGGCCCTACCCGTACCCAGTCAATGCGGGTATTACCCGTTTTGCCTTGGTATGGGTACGAATACGTGCCTTATCTGTATTTTACTGTGCGAGTATAGGTAGGGTGTAGATATAGGAATATCCTACCCATACCCTTACCTGTTGAATAATATTCGTACATGTACTCGTTACTCATACCGGTACATATATATAATACATATATTCATATATAACACACACACACACACACACACATATATATATATATATTTGTGCGTGTACACATACAAATAATACATATATATAACATGTATATATATATAATATACGAATATGTATTATATATACATGTTATATATATGTATTATATATATGTACACACACATGCACACACATATGTATTATATATAGTAGTTTTTACACAATGCACATACGATACTTTGCAATATTTATTTTGCATTGCCCACTTTTGCATATTACATATTAACTTTTCAATTTTTTCAAATTCATAAATAGATATTTTTAAATTTACCAACTCTTATTTTTATGTTGTTGGAATGTTGTTGATATTCTATCGGCGTTGTTCAATTTAAATTTTTTAAAAATTAGGGTGTTGTTTTTGTAATGTTTGTAACTTATATATCTTTTACAAAAATACAGAATATACAAGTATTAGTTTTATAACTTGTTTATATTATGTTTGTAACTTGTATATACTATATTTATGTTATGTTTATGATTTGTTTATGTTACGTTTCTAACTTATATATCTTTTACAAAGATGCAGAAAATACAAGTATTAGTGTTACAACTTGTTTATTCTATGTTTGTAACTTGTACATACTATGTTTATGACTTGTTTTCTCTATGTTTGCAACTTTTATATCTTTTACAGAGATGTAGAACATACAAGTATTAATTCGGTAACTTGTTTATGCTATATTTGTAACTTTTATATATCATATATACAATATATAAATATATATAATACATACAAACAACATATAAACTACATATATACAATATATAGATAACATATAAACAACCTATAAACAACAAATAAATAATGTATAAACAAGTTATAAAGAAATTTTAAAAAATCTGAAATATAAACACAGTTTAGGCAATACCTAAACGAGTTTCACACAAGTCCGTGAAAATGCAATTTAGAAATTTCAAGTGATAACTTATCACATTACTATTTTATTAACTACATTTAGTTATAAATTATAACATTTATATTATGTTGTGTGAATATAATATTTTATATTATATTGATATTTTTCTAATCTATTGTTCTAAATTGATGGTATATTATTTGTTAAGTTAATTAATTAAATTTAAACCACGGGTAAATAGGTACCCTACGGGTAAACAAATACCTTGTGGGCAGGGTACAATAAATAATTTTTGTCATCCTCACAAATACGGTAAGATATTGATACATAATATAAACTATGGGTACGAGTACGAGTAAGGGTATTGGTATATTCTACCCATATCCATTGTCATCCCTAGTTCTGGGGTTGTGATGATGAATATATAATATTTTAGAAAAATTACACAAGATGCTACAAAACTCAAAAATTTTCTTCCATGCAGGGCAACCATTTTGCTTGTTCTGCTCCGTACGGAAGATACTATTTTTTAAATGCAGAGGTTTTGGGTGGTACTATAATGAGGACTCTTAAAAAGAGTCCTCATGGAGTACTCAAATTACTTAATTTTATAAGGTGGTTATTTAATTGTAGCTCTAAAAGTTACTTAATTTTGAATGTTGTTACTTAATTTGACCACCGGTTACTTAATTTTGATCAGTTATTTAATTTTAATCGGTTACTTAATTTTGCAGTAAATTAAGTAACCATGACTGTTAATTAATTGTTGTTAGAGTTACTTAATTTGAGTACCAATTACTTAATTTACTAAAAGAGTCCTCAATGAGGATTCCTTTAGGAGTCCTCATTGTGGTACCACCAAGAGGTTTTGAAGCATTCGCATGGAACACTTTTTTTTTTGACTTCTTATAATCCAGTTCCAGTCCTCATTTTTTGAAAATAAACAACATAAAAACCAAATGATTTTTTCACACAAAATTATGAAAATATTGGAAAAAAACCAAAAAAATCTAATTCATAAAAAACCAATGCATTTTACTTTCGCGATTATGCGATTGTACTTTATAATTAAAATAATTATTTAAATATTTATCTTTATATTTAAAATTCTAATTATAAATAATAGAATTTATATAATGAAAATACATATTCAATGCATGCTGTAATATCGATATGCCATAGGGTATTTTAGAATTGGGGTGCACGTTGCATACTAAATTTTGTAAAATTGCCTATTTTGTAATTGGCCCTAATATTTTGATATACCTATTTTACTAATCAACTGTGCTTACTAGTTTTATTGTCACACGTAAACCATGTTTATGTTTAATTAGTAACTCTAAAATGGATTCACTAATAAGGTTGGTCATGAATAACAATAAACAGCATGGAAGGAAATGAAGTGAGGTTTAGTGTGTGTTGAATCAGGTTTTCGGTCCAATTCGACTTACATACTTGGTCATGGCTCGGGTGAATCATAACACTAAACTATAATACTATATGCATTTATTCGATATTCGTTGCAACCACGTGATCAGTACACTTGATTTTATTTTCTAACTAATTATTAGATATTTTTCTTTGTATTTTAGTTCTAAATGATCCTTCTAACAGGTCCAATCCTCAGTTTGTCACTTAAGCTCTAATCGTGATTAAAAAAAGACTAAATCGTAAATAATACATGTATGCAATGCATGATATTTTAAGATTGGGGTATCGTAGAAATCTGCATAATTCCAGCAGAGGACTATAGTCTATAGGGGAATATATATTCTTCCCAAGAATGTGTCCACTCTAACTAGGCAATTTTCCCTCTTCCATTTATTACTTTCATATTTATAACATTGAAACCAATACATGCTAGCTAGCATTATACATTGTCAAAAGAAAAAGAAAAAAGCAGAGGCTGATGAGTACTCAAAACAAAAAGAATTTCAAGCCCATAGAGCAAGGATTGACATTGCTGTAGAGCCAAGAACAAGGGCAATGTAAGATGTCTTCTTCAACCATGGAGCAGAAGTCATCAACTTGTTATGGAAAAAATCGAGAGCTATGAGATCAACA
>CAODLS011665566.1:0-17121 GCA_948243855.1 Flueggea neowawraea | reverse complement strand
TGGCCTTCTCTTATTGTAACATTTAATGTTTCATGTTATGATTCTGTAATTATATTCAGACTACTGCACTCGTCTAACTGGAGGCAATTTATAAGTTATATCATTGGGAATCTGAAAACATATAAAAAATGGTGGGGCGTTTTTGCACCTTCTACTAGATCAAATACCCATTTGTTGATGGCTTGAGGTGACTTGTTTAACTTGAAAGTAATGTCTTGTTTACCTATTACTCTTGTTGATTATTGAAGTGATTTAGATCTATCTGGTGGTTATGAACTCAGGTTTTTTACACATTATTTGCTCACATGTCCTAGCTACTATTGATGCAAATAGCTATATGAGTTTGGCATATTTTTTTGGATATTTGCTTCTGTAATCTCCATTTTGATCACATGGATAACATTATATACTATGTTTTGGTCAACACCTTAGAGACGGGTTATTTTTAGCCCGTTGTTTTTAAACCCCAATCACTGAGCAAATATCTACTACTATTTAAGCCTTTTAACCTGTGTTCAAGCCTTTAGTTAACCTGGCACCTTTTTTGAAACTTTCACCATTTGCTTATTTTCTATTGTCCATTTTTGTTTTCACAGTGGAAGATACAATTATTATTTGTAACCTGGTAGATTATTAAGGTTTAATCATTGGAAACTTTAACTATTTCTTGTTGTGCATGAGTAAGGATGTTGAAAATCAATGGAAAATAAGGTGATATGAGATTTTAATGTATCAGATTTTCTTCAACAGACTTATACTGAATCTTTAGTTAATCACTAAGAATTACCATTAGAGAGCATGTGACCTTTTCCAGTTCATGTAATTTAGGGTCACAAAAGTTGAATTCATACCCAGGCTTGCATGTGTGCTTGTTTCTTCTCTCTTCTTGTTGCTGGTTTTCTTGGTTATTGTTGATTTAACTCCAGTATTGACTGATTTATAGGGCTGGGAAAAATGGATACTTTTGTTAGCAGGTATGGTTCTACCTTCATTATCCAAATTACTTCCTGCACATTTTATCCTGAATAACACACAAAGTATCTTGTCAGAGAACTTTTCTGATTTTTCAGAACCCATTTTATGTATACCACTGCCACAGACCAATTTGATCGTTTCAAACTATCATATATTATAAAATGTAGAACCTTCATAAGTAAAAGTGCTTTCAAGGATAAGAAGTTGGATTTTAAAACCTCTCCTACCTCAAGTGAGAGTCCACCCTTGCACAAAATGTTCAATACATGTGAGTTTTCTTGAATTTACGGCTCAACAATTGGTCGTGTCTGTCAGTGAGCCTGTAGTTAGCTGTAGCCGAGGATTCGAATTTTAATTCAAGTGTTTAGGATAAATAATAGGAACAAAATCTCCATTTGAATTTTGAAACTAGCATTTACATATGATAAATGTTACTGAACACCTGCTTGCCTACAGTAGGAGCAAATGTTTACTAGTGAAGAATTGAATTTAATTATCAATTTATTGGTCAATGATATTGTTAAATGTGGTAATATTTTCGAGTATGGGGAACTTTGTTAGTTTACTTCTATGAATTTGCATTCAATTAACTGCGGGAATTGAAGTCAAAGTTTTCTACCAATGAATTGAGCTTACATAATCAATTTATCTGTTATCGATATTAGGAACAAATATTAGTAGTATATACATTTAATAAAATTTATTGGTCAATGATATTGTTTATAGCGCCAATGTATATGAGCATGGGTGTTAGGTTGGTTTGCTCAAAAGAAATATTAATTGCATTCAATAAATAGGGGCATTCTGAGAATCAAACTTGGGACCTCTCGCACCCAAAGCGAGAATCATACCACTAGACCAAATGACCGATTGTTTGCATTTGCTATTTATGTGCATTTTTTTCTGTACATAATCATACCTTTGACCCTGTTTTTGACCTTTAAAAAAATGGTGGGTTTGAAAAATATGAATTATCCTATCAAAAAATTGAAAATGCTCGTAAGGAGTAATTTATTAGGTATTCACTGTGTCACATTGATAAAGAAATAATAATAAAAACTTTGTATTCTTATTGTGCAAGATTAGTGATTATGAAATTAGCTTGTTCATCCAATAATTCAATTTTGTTGCTTTGGTCTCATGGTATTTGGTGAACTTGTCTTAAGGAGAATGAGTTCTATTCCCATTGACTTGATGCAATTTCGTGCGCTCATTGAACAGATTTTGGTTAGTTTATGTTATGACAGCTAACAAAAACTATGATGACAAGCTCTAATGATTTGCTTTCCTTTTTGTTACTCGATATACGTAGTTTTAGTTGCATGATGACGAGGTATGCCATTGCTACATTGTGTTCATAAGTTTCTTTGATGTCTTTGTCTTTCCTTTTTTCTTTTGTCGTGTAATTTGCTTGTCGGTGGCTTGACATGGTATTTGCATGGTTGTTATCGGTGATTTTTCATAATCACGAGGAAATGGTGTGATTGACAATTACATATCTTGATCCTTGAACGCATAATTATATCTTTATGTCCTTGTTCAATAATAAATAATCTATCAGATATTAAAACTAAGCAAGGGATTCTTAGGTTTCATATGGTATTGTTCT
This sequence comes from Flueggea neowawraea, assembly GCA_948243855.1. NCBI lineage: Eukaryota > Viridiplantae > Streptophyta > Magnoliopsida > Malpighiales > Phyllanthaceae > Flueggea > Flueggea neowawraea. Next base: position 14,537 of record CAODLS011665566.1, on the reverse strand, counting down.
AGTTGGAAGATTTAGATGAACTATCATGTTGTGGACACACAGGAGGCAAACAAAATAAAGAAAAAAAGATGTGGGGCATTCCGAGAATCGAACTCGGGACCTCTCGCACCCAAAGCGAGAATCATTCCACTAGACCAAATGCCCACTTGTTGGGTCTTTTACTGTACAATTAAGAGAATGGATGGGGGTTGAAGATGTTGAAGGCTAGAGACTGTTTGCCTGTTGACTTTATACATTAAAAAATGTTGGGCTGAAAAATTTGAATGGTCCTATTAGAAAATGCCTCTTTAAAAAGTAATTTATTAGGCATATCATGTGTCACACTTAGGGAAAAAATCTTTATGTTATCATTAAACAACTTTACTGGTTATGATATTGCTTTGTTCGGCCATTTATTTAATGTTTTTGTGTGCTTGTCATGTTATATGGTTTAAGAAGAACAAGTTTGAAACCCATATGTATAATCTAACGGGCCTTGGTTCAAACTTCGGAATCGGAATTGGAATTGGAATCAAAATCAGAAGGAATGACAAATATTGGTCAGTTTGATGTTATTACAGATAGCAAAAACTGGGATGATAAGTTCTACAGAATTTTCCTTATTGTCAATGGGTAACTCACTTTTAGTTGGAAACAAGGTAAGCCGTTGCTAGAATGTATTTTTATTTTATATTCATGGGTATCTTTTTTTGTTTTTCTTTTTCTCATTGAACCTGCTTGTCAGTGCTTCACATGGTATTTGGCATTGTTGGTTGGTTTTCATGCTTGCACTCATACTTATTTGTTTACGTCTTTTTTCAGTTTTATGACATATATTACCATCAGATGTTAAAGATAAGCAAGAATTGCTTAAGTTTCATTTGGTAGTTCTTATATTCAATTGGAGGAAATGAAAGAGATGTATCTTGTGAACAATTGGAGAGGAAAAAGGAAAAAAAAAATGATGAGGCATTCCAAGAATTGAACTCGGGACCTCTCGCACCCTAAGCAAGAATCATACCACTAGACCAAATGCCCGTTTGTTGGTATCAAATAGCATTGTTCAAAATGAATGTCATCTAAAGCTTCTTGTTAATTTAAATTTATGTGGATCCAACCAATCGAGTGTTTTATTTAAGCAGTTAATTCTGGATTAGTCAATGGGGCTGTTAAGATTTTTATTTTCTTGTGGAATTCTTGAACATAATTTTGAGGCTAAATATTGGAAAAATAATGTTTGGATTATAGGATGAACAAGTGAAAATGATTTATTTAGAATCTTAGAACATTCTGTTATTTGTTGCTTTGGGAGTTACTTCAAGATCTATGCAATAGAAAATTTTTCTTGATGCGGGTTAACTTTTTGGTGATCATTTTAATAGACTTCGATTGGGCTGGTAGTGCATTGTTGGTGTAGAGTTGGTTGGCATTTATGTTATATTGCCACCAATAAGACAATTCTGCTGTTTTTGCTTCTCAAGACAATGAAAGTTTACTTAGAGGAGATGGTATGATTCATGGTGGTTCACATTTGTCCAGTGTTATTTTGATCAACCTTGTGCTAACAGTAACTTGCATTGTTGCTAGGGTTGATATACCATGGTGCTCTTGTTCTAATTATAGTTGGAAGTATATGAATAAGTTGAAAATCTAAATGCTTTTATTTTCTCTTTTTTTTGCTTTTTCTTTTTGACCTAATATTTGTTAGAAATTAACTAAATACAAATTGATGACCTAGTGTGTTTTATTTGCATACCCTTTTTGATTTGTTTGTAACAGAAGACTTGTAATGTAACTTCAAAGCTTGTAGTTTAACCCACAACTGTTATGTTAGGATGAAGAAATAAACATGAAGTGAAAACAGGTCAGAGTTCTTTCAATGAATTCTTAGGTACCGGAGCTATTTTTTTTTCTCATGTAGAAAATTTGACAGCATGCTATTTATATGTTTCTGTACTAATATTTCTGTATGCTTGGAGTTTGTTTCTTCTCTAATGTTTTTGGATGATAGCTACTAATTATTTGTATGTTCTTGTTTACTTCCCTTATTTAACTTATCAATTTGTAACTGAAGAACTTTTTGGAAAAATGGAAAGTCAATATGTTTCTGTGCTAATTAGGCCATTCTATGATTCTAGATTGCTTATGTTGATTTCATTAGTACCATCTATTTCGCGTCCCATTCCAAGGGGAGAAAAATGTGTGGTCGGGGTATTCCGAGAATTGAACTCGGGACCTCTCGCACCCAAAGCGAGAATCATACCACTAGACCAAATACCCGTTAGTTGGTATAAGTTATATTGTTTAATTTCAAATAAGTGTCATCTAAAGCTATTTTCTTGTTATTAAATTTGATATAGACCCAACCAGCCTAGTGAATTATTTATATCTCTGAGCAGGTTTTTTTATGGATCCTGTATCTTGGTAGGCTTCTAGGCAAGTGCCTTCTATTTTGTTATTATTTTATTACATAATCTTAATATATGTTATTCCATAAATCCATGTGGGTGGCAGTGTAAGCTTGTGCTTGTATCACATTTAGAATCATCTGTATCTTTTCATTAAAGTAATACAAGCTGAGAGGTCATTGTTAAATTTAAAATCATAAACCATGATATGCATCTAGTGTAAGCTGTAATTATAACTTACAATGTTCTGAGATTTTCTCAGAAGATGTTCGCTAACATACTAAGAATTCGGGGTAGCAGAATGGTATGATAAAATTTGTTTATAATATATCCAAATTGTTTATATGAGTTGTGTTAACATTTGTTATTTGTGTATCTTAATATCCCTAATGTGTGTTGGTTGGACCAATACATCAGATCAAAATGAGAGGATCTGACCTTTCTGTAACTGGAAGAACAAAAGAGTTGAACTCGTTTGTAGAGGCCTACATTGTGCATGTATACTTTACACATTTCCTTTCTCTTGCTGTGACTCTGGATGTTTTGACATTATTTTTGGTTGATAAGGTGTGGGATGGGTTTCTATAGATGGTAAGGCCTGGAATAGATATAATATTTCTTTCAATTCACTACCCAGATTATGGCCTTCTCTTATTGTAACATTTAACGTTTCATGTTATGATTGTGTAAATTATATTCAGACTACTTCACTTGTCTAACTAGAGGCAATTTATATCATTGGGAATCTGAAAACAAAGAAAAAATGTAAGGCGTTTTTGCACCTTCTACTGGATCAAATACCCGTTTGTTAATGGCTTGATGCGATTGTTGTTTAACTTGAAAGTAATGTCTTGTTTGCCTATTATTCTTGTTGATTATTGATGTGATTTAGATCTATCTGGTGGGTTATGAACTCAGGTTTTTGATGCATTATTTGCTTACATGTCCAAGCTACTATAGCTATATGATTTTGGCTTTTTTTTTTTTTGGATATTTACTTCTGTAATCTCCATTTTGATCACATGGATAGCATTATGTACTATGTTTTGGTCAACACCTTAGAGACGGCTTATTCTTAGCCCTTTGTTTTTAAACCCCAATGATTGAGCAAATATCTACTACTATTCAAGCCTTTTAACTAGCATTCAAGCCATTAGTTAACCCGGCTCCTTTTTTGAAACTTTCACCATTAGCCTATTTTCTAGTGTCCATTTTTTGTTTTTTCAATGGAAGAAACAATTATTACTGGTAACCTAATAGATTATTAAGGTTAATCATTGGCAACTTAAACTATTTCTTGATGCGGTGATTTTGTGATAAATTGTAGGGATGTTGAAAATCAATGGAATATAAGGTGATATGAGATTTAAACGTATCAGATTTTCTTTAACAGACTTGTGCTGAATCTGTAGTTACTCACTAAAGAATCACCATTAGACAGTATGTGACCTTTTCCAGTTCCAGTAATTTAGGGTCACAAAAGTTGAATTCATTCTCGGGCTTTGCATGTGTGCTTGTTTCTTCTCTCTTCTTGTTGCTGGTTTTCTTGTTTATTGTTGATTTAACTCCAGTATTAACTGATTTATAGGGCTGGGCAAAATGGATACTTGTGTTAACAGGTATGATTCTACCTTCATTATCCAAATTACGCCTCGCACATTTCATCCTAAATAACACACAAAGTATCTTGTCAGAAGACTTTTCTGATTTTTCAGAAGCCATTTTATGTATACCACTCCTACAGACCAATTGGATCGTTTCAAACTAATATATATTATAAAATGTAGAACTTTAATAACTAAAAGGTGCTTTCCGGGATAAGAAGTTGGATTTTAAAACCTCTCTTACCTCAAGTGAGAGTATATATATATATATACACACAAAAAGTTCAATACATGTGAGTTTTCTTGAAGTTTAAATCATCTTACAGCTCAACAATTGATCGTGTCTGTCAATGAGTCTGAATTTAGCTGTAGCGGAGGATTCAAATTTTAATTCAATTATTTAGGATAAATAATAGGAACAAAATTTCCACATGAATTTTGAAACTAGCATTTAGATATGATAAATTGTACCAAACGCCTGCTTTATTTTAGGTGCCTACAATAGGAGCAAATGTTTACTAGTGAAGAATCAAACTTATATTTTCAATTTATTGGTCAATGATATTGTTAAATGTAGTAATATTTTTGAGTATGGGGAATTTTGTTAGTTTACTCCTATGAATTTGCATCCAATGAACTGCAGGAATTGAAGTCAAAGTTTGCTACCAATGAATTGAGCTTACATAATCAATGTATCTGTTATCGATATTAGGAAAAAAAATTAGTAATGTATACATTTAATAAAATTTATTGGTCAATGATATTGTTTATAGAGGCAATGTATATGAGCATGGGTGTTAGGTTGGTTTGCTCAAAAGGAATATTAATTGCATTCAATAAATAGGGGCATTCCGAGAATCAAACTTGGGACCTCTCGCACCCAAAGCGAGAATCATACCGCTAGACCAAATGCCCGATTGTTTGCATTTGCTATTTATGTGCACTTTTTTGCTGTACATAATAATACCTTTGACCCTGTTTTTGACCTTTATACTTTAGAAAAATGTGGTGGGTTTGAAAAGTATGAATGATCCTATCAAAAAAGTGAAAATTCCTCATAAGGAGTAATTTATTAGGTATTCGCTGTGTCACATTGATGAAGAAATAATAATAAAAACTTTATACTCTTATTGTGCAAGATTACTGATTATGACATTAGCTTGCTCATCCATTTGTTCAATTTTTTTTCTTGGTATTCTCATGGTATTTGGTGAATTTGTCTTAAGGAGAATGAGTTTTATTCCTATTGACTTGATGTAATTTTGTGCGCTCATTGAACAGATGTTGGTTAGTTTATGTTATTACAGCTAGCAAAAACTATGATGACAAAGTTCTAACAATTTGCTTTCCTTATTGTTACTGGACATGCACACTTTTAGCTGCATGATGACGGGGTATGCCATTGCTAGATTGTGTTCATAGGAATCTTTGATGTCTGTCTTTCACCTTTTTTTTTGTTTTGTCATTTAATTTGCTTGTCGGTGGCTTGACATGGTATTTGGCATGGTTGTTATAGGTGATTTTTCATAATCACGAGGAAATGATGTGATTGACGATTACATATTGTGATCATTGACGATTATATATCTTGATCCTTGAACGCAGAATTATATCTCCATGTTCTTGTTCAATGTAAATATACTATCAGATATTAAAGCCAAGCAAGGGCTTCTTAAGTTTCATATGGTATAGTTCCAATTGGAAGATTTGGATGAACTATCATGTTATGGAGACAGAGTCGGGCAAAAAAAAAGAAAGAGAAAAGATGTGGGGCATTCCGAGAATCGAACTCGGGGCCTCTCGCACCCAAAGCGAGAAGCATACCACTAGACCAAATGGCAGGTTGTTTGGCCTTTTTCACTGTACAATTAAAAGAATGAGTGGGGTTCAAGATGCTGAAGGTTAGACACTGTTTGTCTGTTGACTTTATACATTAAAAAAATGGACTGAAAAACGTGAATGGTCCTATTAAAAATGTGAAAATGCCTCTTCAAAGAGTAATTTTTTAGGTATATCATGCGTCACTGAGGGAAAAAATCTTTATTTTATCATTAAACAACATTACTGGTTAATATTGCTATGTTGGCCCATTTATTTAACCTTATTGCGTGCTCTTGTCATAGTATATGGTGAATTTGTCTTAAGAAGACCAAGTTTGAAACCCATTGATATAATTCAAGGGGCCGTTTGGTTCAAACTTCGGAATTGGGATTGGAATTGGATGGAATGACAAATATTGGTCAGTTTGTTGTTATTACAGGTAGCAAAAACTATGATGATAAGTTCTAAATAAGTTTCCTTATTGCCAATGGATATACTCACTTTTAGTTGGAAATAAGGTACGCCATTGCTAGAATGTATTTTCATTTTATATCCATGGGTATCTTTTTTTGTTTTTCTTCCTCATTGAACCTGTTTGTCAGTGGCTTCACATGGTATTTGGCATTGTTGTTATAGGTGGTTTACATACTTGGATTCATAATTATTTGTTTGTCTTTTTTTTTTTCAATTTTATGACGAATATTACCATCAGATATTAAAGGTAAGCAAGGACCTTTTAAGTTTCATTTGGTAGTTCTTATATCCAGTTGGAGGAAATGAAATAACTTTATGTTGTGAACAATGGGAGAGGAAAAAGAAAAAGAAAATGATGGGGCATTCCGAGAATTGAACTCGGGACCTCTCGCACCCTAAGCGAGAATCATACCACTAGACCAAATGCCCTTTTGTGGATATTACTGTTACTGTTCAACTCAAATGTATGTCTTCTTAAGTGATTATTTATGTTATTTAAAGTGACTGATGTAGTAGTGTATTATATTAGCAGTTGATGGATCCTGTATTCTGGTAGGCTTCCATGCAAGTGCCTCTAATTGTGATGTTGCTTTAATATTACTTTTGATATATTTTATTCCATGAAGTCCGTTTGGGTGTCAGTGTTAGCTTGTGTTTGCATCTGCATTACTGTCAGTAATCTTCTGCATCTTTTCTTTGAATTAGCACGAAATGTGAGATGTTATTATCAAATTCAAAATTTTTTTAAGCTAAGATATTTGTCTATTCCAAGTTGGTGACTGAAAAATATTTGAGATCTTCTTGTGGAGATGTTGGCTGACATATTAAGAAATTGAGGTAGTGAATTGGTATACGAGGATTTGTCTGTTGGCATATAATCGTTGTTCTAATAAAGTTTGTCTACAATGCGTACGAATTGTTTATATGAGTTGTGTTAACATGTGTTAGATTAGTAGTAAATTTCAATATAAGAAGTGACATTTTTATAACTGGAAGAACCAAAAGGGTTGAACTCATGCATAGATTTATTGGTACTAGACTTTTAACTTATTGGTACTAAACTTGTAACTCATTGGTATTGAGTTAATTTAGCGCTGATGGTCGTGGGTTTGATCCCCAGTGGGGAGCAAATAAAATGAATTGTCACGAAGAGAAAACTCATGCATAGATTCACCTGTTAGGCTGTGTGGAATGGATTTCTGAAGATGGTGATGTTTGGAACAGATACGATGCTTTCAGTTGATGACTTGTTACAGTATGATAATTGTTCTGTTGTTATTCACAGGGAAATAGCCTGATGGGAAATTAAAGTTGTCATTTTGCTAGTCAAAACTTTTTAAAGGAGAATAGTAGAGTTTAAATATTCATTTTCATTTTTTGTTGAAAAAAATTGAAATATATTTCGATTTGGGGCAAATGTAGTCAACTCCGATGTTGGGTGGAATGGGGAGGAGAGAGAACTTTAATTTTTTTTTTCTTTCATTTTTTCGTTCGAAGATAACACATGACTACTAATTTTATTTGGTTACAGATTTTAATAATGTAACTAGCATTTATGTAATCCAAGTTATCACTTGTCATTTTCGACGACCAACTCCTCCCTCCCTCCCTCCTTCCTGTCCTCTAAAAATTCTATGTCAGAATATATTGGTAGACCAAGTTACTAATTGCGGGCTTAACATTATTTATTGCCAATTAATGATAGCAACAAAATTTCAGTTGTATGTAAAAGCCATATAATTTTGATTAATAAATAAGTGGACAATCTCTACCTTATAAGCTTGATCGAGGATCTTCAATTTTGAGAAACGGAAATTAAAAAAAAAAAAAGAAAACACCTGGAGTAGCTGATTGCGACTCGTCTAAAACGGCCCCAAGGTGTAATTTCACTTTTAACTAAAGATTTGTAGGTTCCATTAACTAATAGTGCTTGATATCACACTTACAAATATGATCCAAATCATTCCGTAATGAAGACCAACAAAAAAACCATACACTTGAACAGGGCCCTGTAAACGCATATTGTGGAAATTACACGCCGCTGCCTTTTTAAAACATATTGCGCTAATGAATGGATTTCTAAAGTTATTTCATATTAAAAAGAACTATTTTTACTTACAGACAATTTTTGATTAGATAATAGACAATTTGGCATATTAGGAGAGAGAACTCACACTCCTATATTCTCATATAAGCCTATTTTCTTCTTTTTTTTTTTTTAAAAAAGGAGGTTTGTATTTCATCCCTATTTTTATGGTTGCCGTTCATGTTGAGTGATTTCAGAGAATTACGATTTGTGCGAGTAGTATTTGCTTCATACTGGTGCTTGCAATGTGGGTTTTGCTTCGCATATATTAGGTATATTGGATTAACATTGTGATATGTCTTGGTTTCAGCGATTTCTAGTGTGCATTTTGTTATCCTTTTTTCAAATTAGTGAAATTGTTTCTATCCTTTTGTTGCCAAACCATTGGGTGGATTTTTCTTGTGGGTTTTTTAATTCAATGGATGCGTGCAGCTTGCAATTTTTGGTGTGGACTTTCAATTCCAGTCTTGCTCTTACAGAAATTGTGCCGACATTATCTTGGCAAAACCATTCGGGGGTTTTTCTTGGGAATTTTGTTTGTTTGTTTGGAGGATGGATATTGTCAGCTCCGTATTTATTGTTTTTGGTGATTTTCTATGTTGTTAATGTGTCGGGATATGTTGTTTATGTTCAACTCAAAGCAGAAGTACCTACTCTTTCGTCTTTTACGCACCAAATATTTGATAAAATGTCTGACTTTAAGGAAATGTGTCTGAAGTAGGGCTGGCTATTTTATCCCAGCCTGTGGGCCGGCCCAAATAAATTTAGAGGCTGGGTTACTGGCCCGAAATTTTTTTAAATAAAATAGGATAGGATAAGGACTAATTAAATAGTCGGCCCGCATATATATAATACATATGATTGTTTATATTATATATATAATATATTAATATTAATTTGATATATTATGTGTTCTAAATTAGTAAAAATAATATCAATTATAAATTTAAAAGTTGTTTAGTATTTATTAAAAGTATAATTTATACAATAAAGTATAAGTTAAATTATATTTTGATAAAAAATATAGAATATTCTTATGTTTTCAAAAAAAATTGGCCGACGGGCAGCCCGACCCATTCTTTTTGAGTGGGTGGACGTGGGTCATATTTTCAACCCGGTCGACCGAGCCAGGCCGGTTGACTAGGCTGAAAAATTAGAATGCAGCATGACCCAGCCCGGTGCCCACCCTTAGTCTTAAGTGACCTTTCTCAAAGATCGAATTTTTGTATTGACTTTTTTCAAATTCATTTTACTATTTTATTTTACTATTTGTTAGTTTTTTTATGGTGTTCTTTTTTTTTTTTTTCTTTGTATTATGGTGTTGTTTGCAGTTGAATTTCGTGTTGTCGCAATGGTGAGGAGCAAAATTCATAATAAGATTGCAGGTAAGAGTTCTGAAAGGATAGAAAAGGCTATCAGTAATGCGCAGGATATCTCTTCTAAGAAACATGTTTTGCGGTCTCTAGTGCTTACAAGGAAAGTGGATATCTTAGAGCCTAAACCAAAGAAGAAGAAACTTATCATCTTTGAAACTATAGAAGATCCTCACGTGGACGGCAACAAAATGTTCAAGGTGGGAGTTGTCTTGTGCAGTTATTATTAAATGGATATTCCATGGATATTTTCATTCTGATTTTTTATGATTGGTGAAGCCTAGAAATTACTTCATAGGCAAGGCGGGAGGTCTTGGTGAAGCCTAGAAATCACTTCATAAGCAAACTTGGTTTGCATGTCAAACTTGAAGCCATTGAAACAATAATGAGAAATTGAGTCCTACTCAACTGGACAGGTTTAGAAATACATGTTTTGGGTACTTTTTTGATATGTCATCCTTTGCTTTTCACAACCAGTTGCTGCATTCATTGTTTCTAAGGGAAGTGTTCTATGAAAATAAATTTGTATTTTGGATTAAAATTTCTAGGAAGCTTTTAAGATTTGGAATTGACTAGTTTGCACTGATAACTGGTCTTAAATGTACAGGTGAATTTGATAAGCGAAGTGCTACGAGTGATGGCAAAGGCATTTTCCAAAGGTGTTTTGATGGTGCAAAATCCGTGGATTGGGAAGTGATATTTAACTACATCAAGTATAAGAGGTGGCATACTGATTATGATGCAATCAGGATTGTTGTATGTTAGTGTGCATTTTGTACATGTTTTCATTAGTGATTTTGTATTGTTTTGTGTGAATTTTCACCTTTATTTATGTGTTTTTATGTTGTTTCATGAATTATCTTTCCTAGGTGATGATTTGCTGAAAAGGGTGTGATTTGATGGCAATTTGGCATAAATTAGGCTCGTACTGCTTATAGCATAGCAATGCCGAGATGAGGATGATTTTTGAACGTGTGGCAAACTGAAATCTGATGCGGGAAAGCCTATTTTGGCAGAAAGATGGACGAGAAACATTGACTATTTAGATGTGAACCGAAGTCTTACAGGATTAGACTATTTAGAAGTCTTTTGGAACAATTAAACTAGGGTTACAAGTTAGGTATTTCTTATAAATATCTTGCCATTAGTTTGTATTCCCTCATTCTACATTCTCTGCAGTTTTTACTCTTGTGCTCTTATTTTTTCATTAAGTGTTGCTAAACTCTTTTCTAGTCAATGTTAGTCAAGGTTGAACTTCATTGAATTGTGAGGATTATTGTGTTAAATGTTCTTAATTCATTCGTATATTTATTTAATTCTTGTTCTTTAGTGTTTTAATATTACTTTGTTGATTGATTTAATTTCAGCTGGTTAGATTAATTAATGAAATAATATTGTACAATTAGAATTGTAGATCTATGATTGTATGTTCTAACATTATTGGTAACTTAACTCAATTTAGATGGAGGTTTTGACTATTGTTGAGCGAATTAAATAATTTAGTTTAAATGAATTGCAACATTTCGATTTCATTAACTAGGGTAAGATCTCTATATTGTGTATTGTTGTCGAAAGATTAAATCCTGCATGGCGTCCCAGGGGTTCTTGTTTGGTAGGGAAAGTAATCTGCAGGATGTCCTAGGGCTACTGAAACAGTAAATAGATATTAGTTACTGAGTACATCACCTATAAATATAGCTTGCCTATGTGAATAATTGAGCTTTACCTTTCGTTCATGTGATCAATTTAATAAGTGATACTACGATGAAACTTTGACTAGGCTTTCATAATATTGATTTTTGTTTAATTGTTTTATGCAATTGTTTACTACTTTCTTTATTTACAATTTCAGTTTAATTTTGTTGTTCACAAACTCTTTTTCCAAACAACATTATTATTTACTATTTTATTCTCTCACTTACTTAATTTTACTGGTCTCTGTAGATTCGATAATACTCACCGTTGAATTCAAATTTATATTAGACAGTACTTACTGTTGTATTCAAATTTATATTTATGAGTAGGTAATTAATTTATTGGTTTAACACCCATTACTATATTATATTTGGTGCAAGCTTTTTGTTGTCACATTCCCCTCAAAACAAAGTTATCCTGAAGTTTCATATCAATCTTGTTGATTCTGAAATGTTCAATACCTACCCATGGTGTAAAGAGGTATTTAATGAGACAATTCTTTCTACGAAAGGGAAGTTTAATGGGAAAAGAGTAAAACTCGATGAGGATAATGAGGGGAAGAGTAATGTATAAAGTCCTTGGATTTCCCGTAGCATTTCAGATATGATTTTTTTGAATGCTGCCCTTATGTGGATATTAATTTAGATGTTGCTGCGAGTCTTTATTCAAATGTTCCAAGGATTTTGAATTGGCATGTTTTTTAGAGTAAGATGCGTGCTAAGGATTGGGAGAGGAATTTGTTTTCTTTGGATACGTCAGAGGTAATATTTAGGTATTATTCAATTGTTATATGTTTATTAATTTTTGAAAACTGGATTAATTTTTCAACACTTTATATTCATTTTTTTCGATAATGCTATGATTCATTTTGTTATTGCAGTTAAAATTGAAGAACATAACACCAACTATAGAGGAAAGAGAAGAACTTCAGTTGGATGGTTTGTTTTTGAAAGCTAAAAACAAGATGTTGGATCGTAATGTGTCTGTAGAAGTTCCTCCATTAGTTGAAAAACAGAATTTTGAAAAGGAAAATAATGTTGATACTGATTTTGTCAATGAACTGATGAGTGGGGTTGGGGTGCATCAGTTACTTGATACAATATTGCGAAGACGATATGAAATCGTGTGCAAGGTGGACAATTTTATTCGTCATTTTGAGAGAGGTTTATGTTGGAGAAAAAGTTTTTCTTCCATTTTTAGCGAGTTGAAAGCACTAAAATCAAATAATAGTGATGTGGAGAAAAATATAATAATGTTGTTATAATATTTCAATATGACGTCCAACTCCTTGAGTTTTTTGGTTTTTCCTATTTTTCCATCTAAATTTGCTATTTCATGGGGTGTTGATGTGTCTAATTCGCATGGGATGAATGATGGACATGATGATCTGGTAATAATAAATATATATTATTTTAATATTACAGATTAAATTCCTCATGTGTTTTATTATTCTCATTTGTTTGTTTCAGGGTAATGTTGAGCCTCATGGTATATTCATAGGTGTTGACGGTATTATCCTTGATTTGGTTTGTGACTTGGCTGTACAAGTTAATTTGCTACCTTATTTTATTTTATGATTAATCTTAGATTTTTGTGTTTGTTTATTCAATTATTGGTGTTCTTTCTTTTTGTAGGAGTCTAATGTAAATGGGGGATACCATACTGGTAAAGACAATACTGTGGCTATGGATAAAAATCACAATGATTCGGTTTGTGTCTAGGAGAATAAGAACGTGGTATGTGATTTCTATTGGATCATGGGTGATCAACATTAAGTTCCTTTTATATTTTAATGATGTACACAAGGTTTTGATGATGAGCGAAACGTTTGACTTAAAGTTAGACACGTTGGAAAGCTTAGAGTTGCGAAACAAGGCTCTGCAAAGTGAACAACGTACGTTACAAAGAAGATGAAGTACATTATTTGTTAAATAGCATGATCAACGTATGTTTGACAAAGCCACAATGTACGTTATGCACAACAACGTACGTAGAGAATTTACAAAGTACGTAGATGTGGCACAGAAAGAAAACAGAGCCTACTGGATCATTCTAGATCAAGAACAACGTACGCCATACATTCACAACGTACGTAGTGAAGGTGCACAACATACGTAAAGAAAAGAAAAACGTACGTCAACTGGAAAGCTGACATGATCAACGTATGTTAGAAGATGCACAACGTACGTTAGCTGAGTCATAGAAAGTTGCATAAGCATTAAATGCACTCCAACGGCTAGTTTCTTCAAAGCAGCGGTCATATGGCATGAGAATGTTATAAATACATCAAGGGAAGGCCAAAAATGGGTTGAACAACATCAGAAATTATTGTGCCAAAACTCCAATCAATTTCAACCATTAAGAACACCAAATCAAGCTAGAGATCAAAGTTCAAGCATCAAACTCATACATTCAACTCTAGCATAGAGCTTCATTATTTGTAAACACTTTGTATAAACTTTGAGAGTGTGAGAAAGGTTGGTTGTAAGCCAATAGAAAACAACATTGTAGAGATTTGTTATGAGCCTAAGGAAAACAACATTGTGTAGGCCTTGGAGGTGTTGAGCCAAAATCAACCTCGTTGCATTGGCTTTGTTGGATTGAGCCGAAATCAATCAGTGTTATAGTGGAAATCCTAAGTGGTGAGACTTAGATAGTGGATGTAGGCAAGGTTGGCCGAACAACTCTAAATTCTCAGTGTTGATTTCTCTCTTTCATTTCAAGTCGCTTTTGCTATCCACTCCATAGACCGAAAATTCTCCAACAAGTGGTATCAGAGCGGGTCTCCATTCAAGAAGGCTTAACATCCTTAGAGCAAAGATCCACATCAACAAAATGGATTCCAATCCTTCTCCTCCATGTGTATCAGGTGCTTCTCTATATATCCCTCCTTTTTTTGATGGCTCAAATTTTAATTCTTGGAAGAAAAGGATGACTATTTTCATCCAATCATATGATATTGAGCTATGGAAGATGATTGTCCTTGGTCCCAAAATTCCCAAGAATGAAGACGGTATACCTAAGGCATATAAAGACTTCAATGATGAAGATTGGAAATCTTTAAGTCGAAATTCCAAAGCCACTCAACTATTATATT
>CAODLS011665527.1:0-10193 GCA_948243855.1 Flueggea neowawraea | reverse complement strand
TTTGGTAAAACATTTTTTGAAAGCTATTAAATATGTAGTGTGTGTATATATATATTATTTTTGTATATACGTGTGCGGTATATTTTGAAACGGTTTTCAAACCTGTGTTTGTGAGGCAAGTATAAGGCAATCTGGAGAGTTATTTCCTCACTAGACCCTGACCCTGTTTTATTTCTATCTAACTTCTTTGCATGTCTGGCAGATATTTTGAAGCTTAACATCTGTTCAACACCCCGTCACCAGTGAGGCATTCTTTGCTATTCAGTTAGTGCCCTCGTTCGGGCTCTACTTTTGTATTTTATAGTTAGAGTTCCATACCGAGTTTCTATGGGGATACTGGGCTATACTTTTGTATTTTGCATTTTGAATATATTATGACAGTTTCATATTTATTTTGATAGTATTATATTCATACTATTTTTTGTATATCGTATTTTATTAAATAAATATTTTGATAAATGAATGTTTGGGTAGAATATCTGTATCTCTGAGGCTTGTGCAAGATGAGCTGGGCTTCCACAAACAGTTCACCTTGTACGTCGGTCACTGGCCCGGCTCAGGTCGTGACATACGTTAACGGGGTCAAAAATGACTTCTGGAAGTATCAGACCCAACCTCACGTACGTCACTGAGAAACTCATATATGTTGATCATCCCAACATTTCCCAGTTCACGTACGTGACTGATGTATCCTAAATTCACATATTAACTCAAGCATAAAAATATAGCATTTTCACCTTACAAATTGCTTAATTGTCGATGTATTTACACATTTTTTGTGTTTCTTGTAGGGTGATCAGGAATACATAAAAAGGGATGAAAAAGACACGTAAAACATGTTTTTAAATTTGGAAGATCAATGGAAGAAAGTGCAACGGAAATTTGCTCCAAAGGTCCAAAGTTCATCAACGCACGAAAAGGGGGTTTTGTTGTTAAAGCATGGTCACGACCATGACCACAGGCAGTAGCACCTCACGGTCGTGACCTCCTCAATGTCACGGTTGTGGCATGCCTATAGAAGGGACAAATAAGTATGGTGGCAAATGGTCTTTTGGTTGACAACATATATACACTAGGGGCCAATTTTGGCCACATATTTTCTAGGGTTTGGAAACATGTGAAGGAGTATAATACCCCTTCTTAACCACACATATATCATCTTTCATTCATTTGAAAGACCACATTTTTTGTTCTTTATTTTTCTTTCTTTCTTTCTTCTTTCTTTAGAACGTAGGGTTAGGGTTTTGAAGAAGGAGAGGAAGAACAAAGCTTGAAGGGTGGAGATTTCTCTTGAAGGCTACCAAAGGAGGTTTCTCCTACATTATTTTATCTCTTCTCTCCTCATATCTTTCATTATCTACCATGATTTATGTTAAGCTTTATTGCCATATTATGTTGAACTTGATCATGGTAGCTTGAATCTTTTGTTAGGCCTAAGAGATGTAGACTCATGATGATGATTTACTATATTTATGAATGGGAAATTTTTTCTTCATTGCAATATGTGTAGTTTTTATCCTTGGGCTTGAATGGAATATGTGTAGAGATTTTGGATTTGATTTAATGACATGTATGAATGCATTATTGTTATGTTTGGCCAACACAATGGTAGTTTTAACAAGCCTACTTGATGGATCGAAAGAAGAAGATTAGGTGAGGTTGAAATGCATTAGACTTGTTAGGTTTTGAAATGAAAATATTCATTCCAACAAGGTGTTCAATGGAATTCCCGAAAGAGCATAAAGAGTCTAGTTTAGTTAGTTGAGGCCAAAAGGACCCTTCCAGTAAATGTAGACATAACCTAGATGAACTTTAAAGAGACTACATATGATAATAGTGAGAGAACACTCAACATCCTACAACTCGATCATAAATGTAGTAATTAGGATTCTTGGTTGAATCTCGAAAGCCCTAAAGCCATTTAAATTGTTAGTTGTTATTTTCTTGTTCTACATTATTAAAAATACCAAAAACCAACTCTTTTACTTTTATTGCATTTATTTT
Organism: Flueggea neowawraea; assembly: GCA_948243855.1. Taxonomy (NCBI): domain Eukaryota; kingdom Viridiplantae; phylum Streptophyta; class Magnoliopsida; order Malpighiales; family Phyllanthaceae; genus Flueggea; species Flueggea neowawraea. The sequence goes on along the minus strand of CAODLS011665527.1, from coordinate 8,189 downwards.
ATGCTTCCTTTTATTTTAAAAAATGGTCACATTTAGTCTCGTCCCTGTGCATTCGATACCTTAGGAATACTCAAGGTTTTTATTACTTCATCGACTATCGGGCACTTGCGATAAAGCCAATCAGTGACATTATTTCTCATGTACTTGAGTCTTCACCATCTCACGTATGTAAGGAATTACTCTTACGTACGTGAGGTATCTTGCATTTGACCCTCACGACACCTCTCGCTTCCGAACTCATCCCGAAATATTCCCAAAACTTAACAACATCAAATATAACATAATTTCCATCATCAAAACCCAAAGATCCTTAATCAGTACTCTGGTTATCCAAATATCAAATCGAAACCAAATCAGAAAATATCAAAATCCCAATCAAAACGGACGAGGTATTACACGTGGTCTTCCTGAAGGTTACATCAAATCGTAATAGGATAAAATGGGAAATGACACCAAATATTACATTTCAGACGATCCTTACCTTTGAAGAATATGCTTGGATCAAATTATACGCAGGTGTGTACCCGAATCTAAAATCCCTTCTATACTGGAATTTGTTATTCTTCAGCTTGTGGTGGTCATTTCAGCCCCAACAGAACAATGCTTGGATTAGGTTTGTACTGGCTCAGAATTTTTAAAGATTATTATGCATTTTACAAAACTTGTGATCGTTGTCAATAGATTGGAAATATAAACCACAGTAACGAGATGCCTCAAACACCAATTCTTTTTTGCAAATTTTTTGATATTTAGGGTATGGACTTTGTGGGTCTGTTTACATCATCTTTTCGAAACCAATATATTACACTTGATGTTGATAATGTCTCGAAATGGGTAGAAGCAAAAGCTACCCGAACTAATGATTCTAAAGTTATTGTCGGCTTTTTGAAGGCTAATATATTTGTTTGGTTTGGCACTCTTATAACTATTATTAGTGATCTACGCACACATTTTTGCAATCGAGTGGTGGAAGCCTTTTTCAAAATGTATGGTGTTACACATCGGGTATCCATGTCATACCACACTCAAACCAATGGGTAAGCCGAGGTATCTAACAGAATTGTCAAAGACATTCTTGAGAAAACTGTCAATCCCAAAAGAAAAGATTGGAGTCAACGTTTGGAATATGCACTTTTAGCATACAAGAACCCTGTTGGTATGTCTCATCATCCCATTGTTTCTCAAAAATCTTGTCACCTTCCTGTTGAGATTGAACATAGGGCATTTTAGGCGATGAAAAAGTGCAACAAGAATTTTTATGAGGCCAAGCAACAACAAAAATTGCAAATTCAAAAGCATGAAGAAATCAGGAATCATGCATATGAGAATCCCGCCACTTCCAAGGTCAAAGGCAAAGCTTTTCATGATGGTCAAATCATGAAAAAGAAGTTCAGGGTTGGTCAAAAGGTTCTACCTTGAAACATTTTACAATGAAGCCTCATTCGAAATGGGTTGGTCTGTTTGTGGTTGTTCATGTTTATCATCACAGTGCAATCGATATACAAAGCATTTAAACAAGTAAGGTTTCAAAGTGAATGGGCAGCATTTGAAGCCATTTTATGAAGGGTTCGAGCAAGTTTGATTAAGGTGGATTACATTAGTGAACCTTATTACAACTTAGTGTGGCCTATGTACAGCTAAGAGGACGTTAAAGAAGTGCTTGTTGGGAGGAACCCAAGGTTTATATCACTTTGTTTTTTTCGTTTCAATTTATTTCAACAATTTTTGCTTCTTTTGGATTCTTATGCTTTCATGTTTTTGTCCAAATTTTTTAAGGATTTATTTGCACTTGGATTTGAGTTTGGTGAAGTTTTCAGAATGAAAATATTCATGGCAGAAACAAAGTGGAGATAGAACGTATCAGTTTTGACAATTAAGTGTGGACAAGGTCCAGGGTAACAATGATGTGCGCGTGAAAATGACACTTAAGAGAAAATATGGAGATGAGGCACCCAAAACAACAATGTTTACACCCATTAGATAGGCGTTTGAGTGTATGCAAAAGCAACGATGTTTTGGCAAAAACATGATGTCGTTTCAGTGAAAATTGGCAAAGCGGCAAACACAGTGCGGATCAATTATAAGTTACGGTCCTCCATCAACTCAGAACGACACTGTTTTGCATCAAGGACGACCACACTCACCCAACAACAGGCAAACATTTTGGAATTGTGGAATTATGGTCATCTTCACAGCTTTTTATACCCTAATTTTTCACTTTTGGGACCATATGTCATTATCAAATCCCAAATTCCTCTTCTGATCTCCTCTCAAGCAGACATCGTTCCCCACCACCAAACCCTAGCTTTCCACCATCATCAATCACGTACTCAGTCACTCTATACACCAAAGATCAAGTTCATTACTGAGGCCAACCAACCCCTCAGGTGCCATCATAAGTCGACGACGTTAGCCCTCTTGTAGCCACTCCACTCGCAACCGCAACCTCAACCATCCTCAACCCTCAGTGGCGGGGTCTTCAACTTCATCTGCTATGGCCACTAACTCTGACACCAGCCCACCACCAATAAAAGGGAAAAAACCTAAGATGGGTCAGTGCTTCTCTCCATCTCCATCGGTGACACCATCATCTTCCTCAACTGTGGCCACTGATGATGACATATCTGCTCCTAACCTAAGTCCACCGAGGCAGAGAAAAAGTCGCAATAAGCAAGACCAATAGTTCAATAAAACAACATGACATTGACTTCTTGGGTTTCACGAGAAGAACTAACCGAGCCAAACTTGCCCACTAAAGAGGTTGATTTAGATGTTCTGAACTATTTTAATATCACTGATAGATTTATGGCTTTGGTGCAAAATGTGAACTTGACTATGTTTCTTGAGAATGACCTGCCCACATATACTGAATTGGTGTGGAAATTGTATACCACTTTTGAATTTAACATTGGGGTTAGATTATAATGTTACCTCTCCTAACATCGTCAAGTTCTGCCTTGCTAGTAGGCAACATGCTTTGAATGTTACTGGATTCAATTATGTTTCAGGGATGGTAGATGAGTCTCAGGTTAACTCTAGTGCTTATTTAATTGCTTATTGTGATTTTCCTGTTGAGTTTAATGAGAAGGAGTGTTATGCTAGTTGGTATATCAACTCAAAAGGCTGCCAAGATAACATGAATATTATTTCTCGAACTGAGTTATGTTCTATTTAGTGTGCTGAAAATAGGGTTAGATTTAACATGGGCTACTTTCTCTTAACTCAAGTTAATTTTATTGTCAATCAAATGTTGAGTAGGAAGAAAAATCTAATTTTGGGTTCCTTAATTACTCATCTTGTTTTGCTTCTCTCTGATCTGTCGCCAGTTAACCCTTTTTTGGCTGAGACAACCTCGACAGAGTTGTTAGATTTTCATGATTTATGAAAGATGCAGATTGCCTGCCCAGCTGGAATTGATCAATATGAGTTCTTGCTGACAAAGGAAGCTCTTTGTGGCTCAGTCCCGCAATCACCAAACCATGCACTTAACGAATGCCTTGACCACATTGAAGCACGCCAAGAAAGAATGGAGAATATATTTCAGACATTAGCCACCTCAGTGAAGAGATTTGTTCAGTTCGTTACTAATCGCCATCATCACCACGAAACCATATAAGCTTTTATTTAACCCTTTCTCACTTTTATTTTTAATATTGTCTATACAGATTAAGGTCAATGTGAATTTTAAGTGTGGGGAGGGGTTGTGTTTTTTTTTTTGTGTTTTGATATTTGTGTTGTGATTTTTTTTTTCTATAATTTTTTGTAATTTTTTCAAAATTTTTGTCCACTTTTTTGCTTATTTGTCACGTAGTGGATGGTTTTGCATGTCATGTTTTTTCTTTTCAGCATGCATTTTCATTTCTGTATTTGGATTTTACAATACCATGTCATAACCATGTTGAAAATACTTATGCATTCTATTTTATCACGTTTTATTGCTTGTTACATTTTCATGTTACAAACTGTTTTACGTAAATTCCCTGCTTAGTTTTATGTTTTTTAGGTGCAAGCTTGTCTTTAAACATTCAATAATTTCAAACTTTAAGCATCTTAAAGTTCAAAAGTTTTCATATACCCATTTGTGTATAACTTGGATTTCTAGGCATTTTAACTTCAGGACAAAACAACACTTAGTAATAGAGCTGAAAAGGATTAGTTTCGGTTTTGTAATATCCCGCTTGTTTGGACTAGGTCTTTGTAGTTTTTTGTTCACCTTCGATACAATCCTTAGTTTTCGTAGATGTTGTTGGGATATTGGTGGTGTTAGATAAATTATTGTTGTTGAGTAAGCTTGGAGATACTCGAGTAAGTAGGGAGTTACTCAAGTGAGCATAGGTAAATGGATTGATTGGAACCTTTCGTTGCGAGTTACTCAAGTAGAACTTTATGCAACTCGAGTAATCGAGGGTTGGCTCACACGAGTAACGGTTAGTCTCACTCGAATGGGTTCATGCTTCATTTCTATTCAGGAAACAAGACTTACTCGAGTAAGCTTTGACTTACTCAAGTGAGAGGAGCTAGAATTTCATTTGAAACAAGACTTACTCGAGTAAGCTTTGACTTACTCAAGTGAGTGGGGCTAGAATTTCATTTGAAGCAAGACTTACTCGAGTAAGTACTGAGACAACTTGGGTATTATCAAAACGGTGAATTTTGCTATCTAGGCCTATTAAATACCCCCACCCGACTCTTCTTCATCATTTGGTCCTCCAAACCACCATATTCACTCTGAAATCCATCTTTCTCCCTCTTCCATTGCCTATCCTTGGTTCCAGTTGATTCTTTGAGGTAAGATCTCTCTTCTCTCACTTCATTTGCTTCCATTTTATTGTTGAATACATGGATTTGTTATCCATTTTTTGGAGTGACAAGTTGAACTAGTTTATGATTTGGGGTTTTTTCATGATGTTTCTGGTGGAAAGAGTGTTAGGGGTTATAAAACTGGAACTTTGGGAGTCTAAAAACACCTAGATTAAGCTTTAAATCATAAGAATCGAAAGTGTTCATATATGGGTTTGAATCATTTCGGGTTGGGTTGATTTTAAGTGATTTCGAGATACATTGTTGGATTGGAGCATAGATTAATGTTATGGAGGTCATTTAGGGCTAATGTGGGTGTTTGGAAGTGATTTTGATCAGTTGAATAAAGAGTTGGTCGATTTTGGAAAATTCTGGGCAGTGTCTTACTCGAGTAAGCGAGACTATTACTCGAGTAAGACAAAGTTGGGCTTCACTCAAGTAGGACCATGACTTACTCGAGTAAGCCAGACTATTACTCTAGTAAGCCTTTGGTTTACTCGAGTGTGACAAGGTTTTGAGGGACCAAAGTTGTAATTTTCTTGTCTCGCAATTTTTGAGAGTTCGGGGACTTATTTAGGGATTCTAACAACTTGGAGAGCTATTTAGTAATCTCAGATTGCTTTGAGAATTGTTTTGTAATTTTTCAAGTCTCGAGGACTAAAATGTAATTTTACATTAGTCGGAGACCAAACTGCAATTTTACTTTGATTTTGAATTTTGGATTAAGAATGATAGGATATCATTCGAAATAGACTTTTGGGGATCTTTTAGGGGTCCAATCATACATTTGCATTGCATTGCATTTGGTACTGTCACAGTACCGCATTTGGATTTGTCTTTAATATATTTGTTGATATATATTTGTTTGTTCAGTTTCTTGTTCTTGTCAGTGAGACCAGCCACCAAAGAGTGGGGCTTGACTGACGTTTGCGCTTGGATTTCCAGGTGAGTGAATAGCAGCTTCATACATATAGGTTGTGTTTCAAAACTTATACTATTGTTTTTGTTGTGCTGGACGTATATTTGAAATTGGACTAATCTAAGGATTGGCTTAACTAAAAAACTGGTTATGCATTAATAATCAGTACTCTGTTTTGAAAATGATATATATATGTATTATATATCCACTCTTTGTTTTGATGCTCAATTGCATTCTTTGATTTCATACTATGTAATAGTATAACATGATTTTGGTTTTCTAACATGGGACACCTGTGCTACAGGTAGTAGTAGCCTTTGCTATACAAATGCTTTGAAAAAACCTAACTACCAAGGATGCCGATAGTCATGTGTTCTGATCCAACACATGATTGGTTAGTGATTAGTGGTGGAGTCCACATCACCTTTGTTTAGTGCTAGATGCACACCTTTGATATGGTCCCATATGTACGATATATGTTTTCACTCTGAAACTATATTTGATATGTTTTTCATCCCTGTGGTTTGCTTGTGAACATTTTGCAAACAGATTTTTGAATGCTACTATGTATTTGTGTGTGTGTGTGTGTGTGTATTTATCTACCTATATTGCCTGTGATAGCTTTGAACTATTTTCAAAACAATCTTTGTGAAGCACGTATGAGGCGGTCTCGAATGTTATTCCTCACTGGGCCCTGACCCACTTTATTTCTCCATCTACTTTGATTTCTATGTCTCAGGTTCACAGATTTTGGCTTAGGCAACCGTTCTGCATCTTGATTACCAGTGAGACGTCTATTAGTTAATGATGCTCTTTTGTCCACGGTCTCCTTTGTATTGTTAGAGCTCTACACTGGGATGTTGTTGGGTTACAGGATTGCCACTTTGACTTTTGATATGTTTACATTGATATTATACTAATATATATATTTTTTGATATATTGATCATTTGATTTCTATTTATTTTCACTACTTATGTTTTGAACGATAAATATTTTTGTTAAACATTTTTAATAATAATAAGTAAATGGTTTGGGTAGTATGTTCTGATTATTTGAGCCTTTTTAAAGATGGTTCGAGCTCTCATAGACTGTTCGTCTCGTACGCCGGTCTCGGCCCGATTTTGGGTCATGAGAAAGGTGGTATCAGAGTAGAGGTTTGTAAGTGTGGGGTCGGTGTAGAGCATAGGTATCTTTGATCGAGTTAGTTTGATTTACTGTTGTATACCCTTTTGACCTTCGAGTCGGTACTGTGGCAATCACTTGCATTGACATTGCATATACGATTTTGTTTGATTGCATGTAGATATGGATGGACGTCATGGAATATGCCACGGTAGAGGTCACGGTAGAGGCCACGGGAACCCTAGACACGTGCCTGATGAGTCCATCTCTCATTCTATTACTGGTCAGTATGGCCAGCATGTTGAAATTCGTAACTAAATATGACATTCATATAAAGGATAATGTATCAGAAATAACAAAAAAAAAATATCCTAGAATTCCACCAAGGATCCATGCATATCAACATAAACGATTAGAGTTAGGGTTTTACCTTGAAAAAACAATGCTCGATTGTATGAACGAATGAATTGTTCATGTAGCTTTTAGTATAAACTCGAAACCCTTTCAACCACGTTGCCTTTGCGTGAACGTGACCAATGGTATCCACACGAACGAACTTCCTTGGATTGGTGGAGTGTACTAGCACTTAGAATATCTATTCTAATTCTCACAAATAATTTTCTCTTTGTTTGTGACACTCACAAATTTTGCTTTGCCTTTGCCATAAGAAACAACACTAGGGTGTGCTCCTATTTATAGGCATATGGGAAAACCTAAATAGGTGCACTAGAGTTAGTAAAAACCCTTCCTTGTTCAAGAAGAATTCGGCCACACCAATTTAGGAGAGAGTGTGTGCCGAATTCCTTTTCAAATTGGTGTCAAAATCCCTTTCCTTGTCATACAAGGATTCGACCATTCCTTCTCAAGGAAGAGAGGCTGAATTTCCTTTCTTGTTCAAGCAAGAATTCGGCCCCTCTTGTTTAGGAGAGAGAGGGTCGAATTTCTTCTAGTCAAACTAGGGTTTGCCTCTTCTTTTCACACAAGAATAAAAACTCCTAAAAAATAGGAGTGGTGGTCGAATTTCTCCTAGGGTTTTATTATGTTATTGGGTTTTTAATTATATGATACACTATCATTAAATAAATCACTCTATTACTAATATCTATGGGCCTAATTTTTGTCACACATAAATAAACACAAAACAATATTAATAAGGGGATTAAATTAAAAGCACATCACGTTAATGGATTATATCTTATATCATAAATAAGATATAAATTATAAAACCCTGGATTATTAATAATTAATTAAATTAATTATCCCAATAATTCATTTGCCAAACGAGAGAATATTTGTAATCCAATCAAATTCATTTTAGTGTGTGACCCAATAGGCCCACTCGAAATT
>CAODLS011665505.1:0-13077 GCA_948243855.1 Flueggea neowawraea | reverse complement strand
ATTATTTGTCTTCTTACTCGGCTTAAATTCGGCTTAGTTGGTTTAGGTCCAGAGTCAATCTTTATGTTCTCTTTATTTCTCTCTCCCTCTCTCTCTCCCTCTTCCTGTAACTGAAATTTTTCTTTCAACTAGAAATGTTTCAATTTCTTGATCAAATCACTTAACCGAAATCAAAAGACAATATTTTCCTCTAATTTTTTTCACTTCTAGATCTATTCCTTCGTTGGGTTTTCAAATTCTATTTCTTAGAGCTATTTTTGCAAAACCCAGAATTAGAATGAAAAAAAAGAAGGATCTTTTTTGGTTTTATGTGTAAACCCCATATGTCAAGCATATGATTCATATAAAATGAAAATATTACATTTTGTTTAAATATCATCAAGGTAAACCCATATGTCAAATGTCTGATTCGTGCAAGAACTAGATAAAGTTTTGGATTTTGTGCACTTTTGGAGCTCTCGGTTAGTCTAACCTTGTCCAAAACCTCCCATTGTGATTACTCTTCATGGGAGATTGGAGATTCCATTGCCGTCGGGTTCTTTTCTGTCGCCGCCTTCACTGTTTGAAGCGTCGGCCTTGATGATGTATTTGGCCGGTGGGCAAGGACGGGAGGTTGGAGGGACAGTGCCCGAAGCTAGAGAGAGAATTGGAGAAAGCTAGAGAGAGATAGGGCTGAGCATGTTGGCCCGACCCGGCCCGCACATATATATAATATATATTTTTTATATTATATATATATATAGTATATAGTATATTAATATTAATTTGATGTATTATGTGTTATAAATTAGTCAAAATGATGTCAATTATAAATTTAAGAGTTGTTTAGTATTTATTAAAGTATAATTTATATAATAAAGTATATGTTAAATTATATTTTGATAAAGAATATATAGAAAATTAATATTTTTTATTAAAAAATTTAGTCTGCAGGCTGGTCCGACCCGACTCGTACTTTTAAATGGACGGGCCTGGGCTGGGCTGGGCATTTGGCCCGCTCAATCGGGGGCCGGGCTAGAAAAAACCTTCCAGCCCGGCCTGGCCCGTGCCCAACCCTAGAGAGAGATACAGAGAGCCAAAGAGAGTCAGTGGAAAAAAGAAGGAACAATCAATTTTTTTAGATTTTTGTTGGTTCGTTTTTATTTTTACTAGGTTAAGTTGGTTTTGTTTTGGTTTTTGATGGGTTTGCTTTGGTTTTATAAGTGAGATGGGTCGTTTTTGTTTGGGATTTTAGATGGGTTTGGTCGGTTTTAAATGGTTTGTTTTGATTTTAAATTGGGTTGGTTGTATCAATTTGGTTTTCAAAAAGGGGTAAATCGGACATTAATTTTTTTTTGGTTCAAATTTTGTTGTCACATTAGCAAAATCTAGCGTCACATCAACAAAACTAACAAAATTTGTAAGGTTGGACTAACGACTCACTATTTCGCGAAATCTCAGAGAGCGAAGAAGAACTTTTTGAAACTTTAGAAACCGAAGAACATATTTTACTATTACACAGAAACGATGTGGTGTTTCCACTTCGCAACACATACTCATTTTCAACTTAACCATACATTTTGATGCATCGGGCTTTGCTTTTTAGGTTAAGAGCATCACCAATCCACTCCTTATTCCGTTTTTCTATAAAATTATATTTAATTTAATTTTGTTCTACTATTTATCTTAAAATTTAAATCTAATTTTTTTCAATAACTAATGGAGTAATTATTGAGAAAAAAGTAGATCAAATTCAAATTTTAAAATAAATAATAGAACAAAATTGAATTAAATATAATATTATAAGGAACCAAGACAAGGAGTCTTTTGGTGGTGCTCTAACTGCTTATGTGTGTGCATATGTGTATGTGTTTGTGAGTTGTTTGACGTCAGTTTTAGAGTGTTAAATTTGACTATTCTAAATTTGGAGTTTTAAAATTTGTTTAAATTTTGACTAATTTAATATTGATCTGAGTCATGAATAAATTTTTATCAAGATAAACAAACAACTCGGCTCATTTACACTCTTATACATAGGCAAAGTAACAAAAATACATAAGTGAGTTTGAGGTCATATTTTTTATCCGAAATTAGAGTATTGAATTATGGGCACTTATATATCTTTCATTTTACTGATAAAAAATATATTTCATTTCTACGTTTTTATCCTCCATTCAAACTATAGAAACTCTTGGAGCATAATATGTTTGGCATATATGTAGAAATTGAATAATACAAACGAAAGATATATGGCATAGTTCTTTTTTTAAAGAAATATAATTGTTGTGCTGAAATATGTGTTATTTCAGCCAAAGAATCACGAAGTTTTTTAATGCTGAGTTTTTTTTTTCTTTTCCTTTTTTTTTTTGATCATTAGGTTAGTTAATTTGAAAGTTCAACAAAAACATTGTTAGGTGAAGAAGATGAAGATGGGCAGTACTTCTGGGGAAAGTCAATCAGAGTTATAAGCAAACATCAGGTTGGTGGGTACTAAAAATTTATCTTGTCCTTTATGCATTGTTATTGGCAATGACAGTGAAAAAATATAATATACTATTATTGTATGTAGTTAATATTATAATTTTATTAATAAAATATTTGAATAAAGAGTAAGATAAAAAGTGTTAGTGTGCACAAATTTTAAAAAATTGAAAATTAAGAGTGAAAAAATATAATATAATGGAGAGTGCATCGAGGATCATTGTTGAACATGTCCCAAAGAGAGCAACAAAAGGAATAAGGAATGCTATTCTATCCTTGTTTTATACTTAATTGTGTATTAGTGCATGCAAAACAGTGCAATTAGTTGGTTTTAGAACTAATTAAAGTACAATGTTTCAACACCAACCACCTTCTTGACATCAATTTCAGAAATCTTTGATTAAACGTGCATTGACTGGTATCTTTTTATTCAACACTTCACCTTCACCAACCACAGTTGTTACATCGTCTTCTACTTGCTTTTTCGATCATGTCGATCGATACCTGTAATCACAATCTACGCAACTTTAGCCCTCCAATAGAAGAAAAGACATTTCAATGATCAATTTGTTAGGATGGTAGGGATGTAAAAATGATGAGTTTGGTAATGATTCTCTATTGGAACAAATAAAATGACCTAAACAGAATTTGGGTTAAAAATAGTATATTTGTATTTGATTTAACTATTAGATAAATTAATTGAGAATTCATTTAATTTTGAAACTTGATGAGTAAATAAGTCAAATTCAAATAATAAAAGAATTTGGAACTAAATTGATTATAAACTTAAATATGAAAATTTGACAGTAATTTAGCTTTTTCTTCAATATATACGTCTACTGTTTACAAAGATTAATAATTCAATTATTTTTTTCTTAAAAGTTATATATAAATATTATTTTTCTACTATAATATATTAATTACTTAGATAAATTTAATAAATTGTGAACAAATTCGACAATTGAATTCTTAAAATCCTCATTAAGCATGAGCCTGTTTTTTGAGAAAAAAAATGGCCACTCCACCAATGAAGAGACTCATTTCGGCTAACTCGGCTCTTTAGTGGTTCAACTTTTCTCAACTTTAACTAGAATGATCTTGGAAAAATGTAGGTTTAATTTGATATGTTTATAAAAATTTTCTAAAAGTTAATTATTAGATAAGTATGTTATTTAGAAAGTTAATAACTTAAAAAATTTGATTTTTTTATGTGTTTGATATGAAAATAAATTTTTTAAAAATATTATTGTAAACTGATTTTTTTATTAGTTAAATGCCATAATAAAAAAATACAATAATATTGTAATTAATCCAAAGGAGAGGGGTAGAAAGGTCTTTTTACAAGTTAGGAAGAAAAATCTCTAGTCCCTCCCAGGTTTCTTTCTTCGCGTACGAATTGACGTGAAAATCAGAAAGTTGCTTACTTAATGGAAACCAAACATGGGAGAGAAACTGACTTCCCACTCCAAAGGTCCTCCATACCAAACATAATTCAATTTTCAAAACAAATTTTTGGTGTATGCATAATATGTAAATTGAAACCAAAGATCAATTCAATCAACTAAATGAACACATACAGGGAAAATCCATTCATTGTCAGTTTGTCACTGCCACCAAAAATGTGATAACAACGCATAAGAGACAAGACAACGATTTTTAGTACCCCCCTGATGTTTGCTTATAACAAGTTTGTGGCATTATTTGCAGCCCTCAAATGAACTCGCCTCCCAATCTCATCACTGAAAATTATCTTATTTCAACACTGATCGATCTTAATATATTCAAAGTTAAGTTTGTAATTGTAATGTTACCCTTTTAAATCGGCACCTACAATATTCTGTAAAAATATATAGTATAATTCAATTAATTTGTCCAAGGAATTTGAAACATGATCAAATATAATATTCCGCATTTGTTAAATGGTCGATTTAAACTCATTTTTTTTATTTACATTGGTTCCTCTAAAAGTGGAACTCCCGATTCTTATTATTAAAATGACTCCAGTAAAGTATCAATGTTTTTTTTATTAGTAATTATTATAATCATAGTCATGGACAAATCATTCATGTTCTAATTTTCGAGGTGGGCAATCGCTAATTGTAAAAAAATACAAAATTAAATAAAACCATTGTCATGGACCTAAAAGATTTCGGGGCCTAGCTGAATTGATTTGGATGAACACTGTTGGGCCATTGATGCTGTTGTCCTGATCCACACTGAGTTGCCCATTTCAACCATAAACCCTACCGAAGGGCTTTCACTTTCACGTTCTAAACCGAATAACCCATGGAACCTTCATTCCCATTCGCTCAATTGCCTTCGCACCCAATTCACCACCACCACCACCACCACCATGCTCCACTGTGTCACCACCACCTCCATCAATTGTGCCCTCAACACAGCCACCATCATCACCATCACCATTTTTGTCATTTCCACTTACACCCCCCTTATGCACCGCTACAAAGCCCAGAACCTGTACCTTCCTACAATCCATTGCAAGACAGCTTGAACACGGTGAACAATAAAGAAACTTCAGACTTTAACTCTCGGTAAGCTGCCTTCAATTATGGGTTCTTGTTGTCTTTGTGGCCACTGTGTCCAATCTTTTTCACTATTGTTTTCTTGAACAAATAGGGTTTTAGAGGAGGCAGAGAATGAAGGGTTAGAAGAGGAAGATGATGAAGACCCAGTTTTTGTTTTGACTGATGAATGGAGTGAGTTCTTTGCTAGGTCCGAAGCTAAGAGAAGATTAGGTAATGAACGTCTCTGTCAATTTTTTATACTCGTAAAAATTTTAATTTTGATGGGTTTTTGATGCTATTTGTACATGTATAATGCACAGAGAAGCAGAAGGCCAAGAAAAAAGAGAAAAAGTAGATGATCATGGAGTTGGATATTATAGTGTTGAACCGAAACAATCTTGATTTTGAAGAGAATTGTTGTTGCAGAGAATGGTTGATATAAGACTTTCCATCACGAAATTGTGCAGAATATGTTTGTAGTCCATTAGCATAGAGGTAAGTCTCATGTACTGGAAGTTAAGAATTGCAATCAAATCCTCCAGGAATTAAGAAAAAGAAAAGTTTCTGAATTAAGAAAAAGAAAAGTTTCTGTTTGGAAGTTCTTGAATGTTGAAATAGTTTTCACCTGTCTAGTCAGAGTACATTGGCAAATTAACTTCAACCTTACAGAGCTCGAATAATGAAATCTGATGGGGCACTTTTTTGCCGCTGCTCAACTTCAAAATTCAACTAAACATTACTTGTTAGATTTTGTAGATGATAGACGATTCTTGTATCCAAATCGCGAATTAGTTCGTCGAAAATCAGGTTTTAAAGCAGATTAGGAAAACTTTTACACAAAAATTACTTGGCCAGTTTTCTGTTTCGTAGAGAACTCGTAGCTGTTGAATTAATGGCCTCAGTGTACAGTTTATTATGTTTATACGGCAAAGGAAAACTCTGCAGAAATTCACCACATTCATAACAACATGAAACTCTTCAAACCATGCTGTTTCATCTTTCTTTCTTCTCTACCCATTACCAAAAAATAAACAACATAGATGCATGCCAAAGCAATCAAATGCCAAGGATGTATCAGAATCAGGTCCGTCTTGTAGGGATCATTCACAAGTCTCAGAGGGGAAAAGTAAATGATGCTCTGTAAATTACATGACATCTGAATGTTATAATTAGATCAGATGAAACAAGTATTCTAGTTCCTAATATCAGCTCTGAAAGTTCAAAATTCTGGAGTTTGGACACATACCGAGGTAGCTGAATCATACTTGTATCATTTATCCCAGCATCTTTCAACCACCTAATAAAAATACAAGAAAAGGCAGAGAGGAGAAAATGATCATCCCATAATTGTACATGTCAATGGAGCTCATATCCATTTAGATCAGTTTCAACGGAACATCGGAGGCATAAAAAATGGAGACAAATGAATATCCAAGAAGGCTGCCAAGGTCAGACCTTTGCCTTACTTTTGCATGTTGAGCCAATTGCCATATATATGAGAGGCAAAAACAAAGAAAAGTACTGTATAAGATGCTAAGTCCACAAGTAAAATGAAGACTGAATTCTCTGATTAGCAAAGTAGCATATATAAACCATTGGGCTTGCATTTTATTGGTATGAAGTCAATTCCAACTTTAAGAGATCTAGAATTTGATTTCTGGTGTGAATAAACAAAATGACTTATCAAAAACAGGTAGCATATATATGCAAGATATTACTTGGAAGTTGGAACAAGCTCACTGCAAAGAAATGCTCCCCCAAAAAAAAATAGCAGCAAGGCATTCAGCACTGTATATAATGTTCAAAAACCACATGATAAGGTCTATTCAGAAGCTCATATCCAGAAAAGTTTTTAGATCATAATAAAATTCCCTCCTGATGCTAAGTTTTTTTTTTTCTATAAACACCTCGAAAATTTGCCACAATGATCATCTACCAAGTAGAATTTCTCATCCATAGGTTACTCTACTACAAACCAAGTAGAAGGGTGGTGGCTGTGGCTTGGGAGGCTGAGGAGAAGGGATGAGTTTTGGTTTGAGGGTGGATGCTTGGAGGGTATTTAAAACACAGGGAATTTTAGTAAAAAAAAAGTTCACCAAAATTTTGTTTACATATGGTTAACTAATAATTTACTTGAATTATTATGATGAATATGTATTGTAATCAACAAATGCAGCTCCCCTTTTGATTCGAGTTAGTTATTCTATTGTTGGCTCTCCTCTGAACTTATGCGATTCACAAATCTTCTAGAATGTGGTTATCCAAAATTGCGAGTATGCAAAATGGCAAAAGTAGCGCAAAAATCAATGTATGCCCTAATTAGGCAGCCCATACTCAGCCTCCACATTACGCTCAAACAAGCTGAGTATAACTAATGGAAGGCAAATGAAAACATGCTTAAAATGCAAAAGAGTAAGTAAAGATACTCGGCTAAATAAATTAACAAAAGGCACCGATTTGCCCAAAAAATGTTCACAAAATTGCTCGACAACATGTTCACAAAATAAATCTTTTGTCTCAAATAACTTATACATAAATAAAAAAAGCTACATATTATCAACAGCATCGTCTTGGAAACGTCAGGGTCACAGGATTGCCAGTCATGACCTGGCATAAATATGCATTGTCCTTAAACAACACCTAACAACTAATGAGCTTTCAACCATTAAGCTCAAAAGTTCAAACTTAGGTTACTTAAGTATTCAGGTCTTTATACTTATAAATCTTTCCATCCATATACATATATACGATGTGGGAACACAGAGTTGCTGCACAATAGGTAGCTTCACCTTCTAGTTTCAGTTGTCTGCTTTGGTTGGGGTGTTACATTGTCCACCTCAATGGTCACTTCTTCCTAGTTGACCATATTTTGTTTAGCAATAACATCAACTCCTTCGTTCTTTACTCCCTCTATAGGCTCAACTGGTTCCTCGGAAAGAAATGGCTCTACATGACCAAACTCAGCCTCAAGAGCTTACTCCTGTAGGTGAAGAGATTTAAATCTCGCAGGTGGCTGAAATTGAAGTTTGCCCTATCATGATGGTGAAGCAAAAGAACATGTTGTAAGGCAATGCCGTAAAACTCCATACTGACTTGGCCTATCTTGAGATAATACTCATGTGTGCTCTTGAAGTGCTCCATAACCTCGCAAATAAGGTCTTTCTCTAATTAGAAAGCTTGTCCTCGAAGAAATTCTCGCATCGGGCTACTTCCAACTAGTAGTAGGTGCAATGTTGTTCTATCTGCAACTGATGTTGATGGACAAGGCTATCCCTTTAGGCGAAAAGGACAGCTACTTTTCAGTCAACTCCTTTTTCTCCTCTTCACCTTTTTATTGAAGAGCCGGCAATTGTTGGGCAAGGTCATCCACCTTAAGTACAATATGTCAAACTAGGTCACCAATCTGAACGAAAGCACCAACAGAAATTCCAATTCAGAAACATACATAGAAACGCACAGGCAAGGGAGGTAGAAAGGCATACCATCAGAGTGAAAGTCTCTCTGCAGGAGTGATTCTCGTCAAGGGTACGCAGCTGAAAAGCTGCCTCGTTCATTTTCGCACAGAAATGGAAATGATTCAAAGATTCTGACACTTTCACCCTGTCACTATATGCCACTATAGGAGAGAGGCTAATTCGAATTGAGTTGAAGCTAGAGCAGACTAATTTGGGACTTGAATGGACGTTGAGGTTGTCTGGACCGAGGCGACAGTAAGATTGAGCCTTAGGGGATAAGAAAGGGCATGCCCTTTTCAAGATAGGACCCAACATAACACCCTTTGCTAGTGGATTTCTCCCTAGGCTAAAGGAAGGAAGCTCTTCCAACAAAACAGATTCAAATAATGTCCCTTCAAGACCTAGCCTATCGCATAAGAAGGGGTGTGGGATGGGGTGGTAGGGTTGAAGGCAGGGCCAAAATGGCCCGAAAGGTCAAGATTCCTATAGAACCTGAGCTGAAAAGGTTCATCCCAGACATGATCATATACTCGGAATAGAGAGGATGCAAAACCTTTCGAGATCACTTCCACGTGGCAATCCCATGTTCAATTGCATAGTAAAATTAAGAAAGAACCTTGATCTTTGACATACACGACAGTTTGAAGCACCGAGCCTCTGCAGCAAGCATTCGAGTCTATATCAAGTCGATTCATGGATTAAAGATAGGAAATCTCCTAGGTACACTACCATAGATGTTTCCAATCAATGACAGAGCTAGGAATCTAGTTAAGTAAGGGTCGAATATGCTTAGCCAAATTTCTGGTTAATCTATATATATATATATATATATATATAAAGAGAGAGAGAGAGAAATTAAATTAAATATAAATATTCGAATAAATTTAGTAATTATACAACTATTTTTGCACACTCTAGCCAAAAGATGATAGTTGATTTTGGCGTATCGCCATGCTTTGAAAGCATTGCAAAATAGCCTCATTATCAATAGTTATAAAAATTTCTTTTTTGAAATTACCACCAGGAGGTCATTCATTTATTCTAATTAAAAAAAACATATATATTTGAATAAATTAATTAAATACAACTATAAAAGTAAATATACAAAATAAATTAAAAAACAGTTTTAATTTTTTTTTATCAGAAGACCCAACACGGGCTGAGCTGCCCTTTTTCAATGGAGAGAAGCCTAAATTTGGGCTTCATTTCTAATTAAAAAAAAGGAGCCCAAGTTGGGGTTATCTTTTTATTAAGAGAAGCCCAGCTTGGACTGCTTCTTTTTCTTCGTGAACAAGGAGAAGAGCATCCATGGAAGAGCATCTTCTTCTTCTTATCGGCGACAAGAGTGAGCAGTTGCTCACCCTGCCACCCTTTAGCTTCGCCTATGCCAGTATGGATTTTTTAACTATTTGTTGTTGAACATCCTTGTCCTTCGACCTAGTAGGCGCCGGGTTCATGGCTTAGCTTTGCCAAAGGAGGGCTCCCACGACCCTCCTCCAAAGGTAGCAGGGGTCCGAGCCCCGCTGGTCCTTATGTAGTTCAGCCACTATTCTCAATTGTGTAAAGTCAAGTGGCACTATAATTCAATTTCCGAACGCATATAAAGATTTTAATTCACTAATTATTGACAAATCATTTATTCTAACATTTTGTAGACCCAAAATAATCATTCTTAAATGACAAGCCAAATACACCGCTTCCAATTACCAAAGATCAAGAAGTATTGGAACTTTTCTTTCAAGAAATTGAAACCAAAACGTATGTTATCAGCCACATAATAGATCTCATCAAAGACAGAAAGCAATTGATTGAGACTCAACATCCAGACATTTGGAAATTAGGTAGAGTATAAACCAAACTCCTTCAAGTGATGGGGTTTTATCTCATCAACTAGTCAAAAGGTCGACTTGATCCGTCTTCACCTTCTAGGCCATGGGCCCCTCTCATTCACTCGTCAAATCCTTTACGCTCTCCCTGGATCCATTTTAGTAAAATCTCCCTAGAGTTGTGATTTTAGTGCTTTCATCAGTCTTAATTTTAGGTAAGCTTCTCGAACGTCTGAACAAAGATCCAATGGCCTTGAAAGAATTTCATTTTTCCTGCACAGGATTTTAAAAGAATTAACTAACAGTCATATTACTGTGCTTGTGTAGATAGGGTGAGCATTCGGTTAAAACGAACCGAATTACCGAATTTTTCCAAATTTCTCGTGTTGTTATTGAAATTCAACACAAGAGGTGAGAGTTAAATAAAATCTTATATCTTTTACAAGCATACATGATCCCTGAACTCTTACAAGTTTTTAATGTTGTTATTGAATTCAATTTTTTTATATGGTCATTGAAAGTTATTTTTTTTTCAAACAAATAAAGGGAAGGTGAGGGCAACTAGTTAATAGCGTACCCCTGCTGGACGTGACTTTACAGGCTTAATCCCTCTCCACTACTGAATGTTCCTAAAGCTACAGCTAACACCTGACAACGAACTTAGGTCCGTTCACTAGTGTGGTCACCGTAACACGTCTTCCTTAATTAGAACCATTAACTGAGAGTTGACGGGACAGTTTTTTTTCCCTATCAGCGCTTCATATATCAAAATCTTTTTGTTATTGAACTTTCATCAATTTCATGATTATTGACATCCAATTTGGTATATCCTATTATTAATCTGTTAAGATCATTGCAGAATTGTCATAAATAAGTCGGGTATTCTTTTTTACTTGGAATGGGTTTTACAAATTCTCATGTGCCAAAAAAGAAATATTACATGGGAGCATAATTGATGTCGAAAAAAAGTATCACATCAACATTAGTTAATTTAGTGGACAAATAGTGGAATAAAAACAGCATACACAAAATTGAAGTTTATATGAATATATGTTTAAGTTCAATGACTTAAACGGAAACTTAATAGAAAATTTTTACCTACATTTGGTATATGATCACACCAATAACTGAGTAAGCATATAAGTATAGACATTCTCTCAGAGTGAGCTAAAGAAGGTCTAATTATCTATATATCATTTCCTTATTTGTGAGGTACATGAGCAAGGTTACCAACCAAATATAGGTAAGAATTTTCCTTGATTGATAAATGTACAGTGACCAAAAATTTGACACATGGAGTATTGACGTGGAAAAAACGAATCAAATCAGCATTCCATTAGTAGCTTTAATGAAAAATAACGAAAGTAACTATATTGTATATAAAATTGAAGGCTAATGACCGAAGTAAAAAAAAGTTAAAATTCAATGAACTTGGTAAATAAATCAAAGTTAAGTAACTTACTTACCTATCAAAACAATTAAAGTTAAGTAACTACATTAAAAAACGGTGCAAAATTTAGAGCCGGTTTAGTTTGAAAATTTTCTGAAAATTGAAAAACAGAAAAACTAGAAAATTTGTTCAGAGAATTATAAATTTTTTCAGTATTATTCACTTTCTCAGAAAATATAAATAAAATAAAAAACAGAAAACAAAAACCAAAAAACACCTTTCCAAACAAAACAGGCCCTCAACAATTAACCATATATGTTTTTCGCCTTTTCTTAATAATACAGAAGGTTCGATCAACGTCTTCTAGAGTAAGTTGATTTAATGCCTAAAACTCAGTCAAAAAATATAAAAAAATTACAGGAAGTCTCAACGTTTGATTGTCATAGGGAAAATAATAACGTTATAGATATCGTTTTAGGCAAGAATTTTCCTTTAACTTTTGAGGTTAAGTAAAGCTCCACAAATATTGTAATAACTATGTATTTAGATGAAAACGGATAGATACTCTTGGACTCATTTGGCGTGATAGAGTAACTGGTTTTGGATATTTAAAAAAAAAATTAAGAAATTGATTCTAAGAACTTTTAAGTTTAGTTTTAATACAATGCATTTCTAAAACTTTTTATTAACAATTATGTAATTTTCAGATCACAATGATCCACCTGAATAATACCTCAAAATACAAATTAAATTATAAAAAATTATGTATAGACTCTGATCACTTTTTTGTTAATAAAAATGTAAAGACAGGCTCATATCAATGGTCTTGCAATTTGTTGGTAGCAGAGTCAACCTTACATTAAGCAGTCAAAAATTCAATACAGTGGGAGCAAATAAAATAATGTCTAAAAAATGAAAATGTAAAGATTACCTATAGCAAACCAGTATAATTACAAGTTTGGAAATATTCAATCTATATATATCTATATGAAAACAAAATACATTGGCCTTAAAATATTGACATTTGACACTCTAATTTTATGACAAGTGTTAATCTTTGAAATTATTCAACAATTCTTAGATTACCATAAATGAAATAAAATAAATAATTTTTTTGACATCATATTAACTACCACTTTTTGGTCAAAATATTAATTACAATAAGTATACCCAAAATTTTTATTGTAATTTTCTTTTTTATTTGTTTTCTTAATGGGATTGTAATTGATTTTACGATGATAATATGAATATAGAAAAATAAAATATCAAATTTAATATATTAAAATTCTTCTCAAAATGCTATGTGTTAAATGGGTGTTTTAATTTATAAAAAATAGATTTATAGTATCCCCGGACAACGTACGAAATTAAAACTAGTTAGGTTTGTAATATTAGTTTGGTCCTAAACTAAAAGCTTGCTT
>CAODLS011665470.1:0-10690 GCA_948243855.1 Flueggea neowawraea | reverse complement strand
GCTGAAAGAAGTAAGGTTATAGTCACAGAATTTGGTCTTAATCCCTCAATCTGCATAAACCTACAGAGGGCCAATGCGTTTCTGACATGGCCATTAAAAATGTAGCCATTAATCATTGAAGTCCAACTCACCACATCCTTTGTAACCATCTCATCAAAAACTAACCTTGCTTCAATTATACTACCACGCCTAGCATACATACCCACCAAGGCATTCCCCACGGCAATCGCCTTCCCAAACCATTCTCTTTCACTGGAATATGAACCCTTCTTCCCATTTGCAACTCCTTAAGACGTCCACAAGCCGGAAACACACAAACAGCAGTAGCAGAATCAATTTCAACCCCTGAACCCAACATTTGATCAAAAATCATCAAAGCCATCCCAGCACAGCCATTTTTAAAACAGCCGCTGATCATACTATTCCAAGAAACCACACACCTCTCCTCAATTACATCAAAAACCCGACTACCCAATTCTATCCTCCCACAATTCATATACATTGCAATCAAAGAATTCATCACAAACAAAACAGAACCGAATCCAGATACCAAAACATGCCCATGAACAACTCTTCCAAACTCAAGCATTGAAAGCTCACTACAGGACTTAATTTAAAGTGGGTATGTATAGTTATCCGGGCTACAATGTCCCATCTGAAGCATCTCGACAAACAGCTTCAGAACATCGACATATGAACTACAATTCACATACATTTTCACCATGGTATTGTACAGATCTGTGTTTGGTTGAGACAATTCATCAAACAGGTCACGAGCATACCTGATGTAACCAAAATGATCATAAACAGCCAGGAGGTGCGAGTGGACGACGGTTAGGAGGCCGGAGGTGATGAGGTGGGCGTGAAGTTGGGTGGTTTTGGAGGGAAAGTGAGTGGCTTTCAAGTGTTTTAAGAGAGATTTGTATTGGGGAGTTGTCTTGGTGGCGAGGATGTGCTTGGTTTTGGACAGAAGAGCAGTGGTTTGATGTAACATGGGCCGTTCTGAAGTTGGTAGTGACCAACTTTGATTTATTTGCGAGTATGCGACTTTGGTCCCCAATAAAACATTTCTGGTTTTGGTCACGTGAGTTGTACCGAGAATCTGACGCAATCCAGTCTAATCACACTCTAATTGATGTCACTTTCTCTTCATCCCTTCTCAACAAAACCTCCCTCAAAGCCCCCAACTACATTACTATTGGTCCCTTTCTCTCCAAAACCCTCTCTGATTGATTTTTCTGTTCTCCACTTCTGCTACCAAAACCAATGGCCTGTCACCACCGCCATTCCAACTGTGCCACCACTTGAGGCTGCAACCACCACTGCTGCAACCAATCACACCACCCTTCTTCTCTACCACCACCACAACAACCATCCATTGACCCACTTCTTCAAGCCCTTGCTTCTCTCCTCCAACAACAACAACAGCAACAGCAGCCGTACTATAGCCATATAAACCATCAAGAACCAAGCTTTAAACCAGAAAACCCACATTTTCGAAGATATGATCACAACCCACAAACTTATTCTCTTCTATCTTCACTTCTCCAGAGGATCACCAAATTGGAATCCTTACTCCGTCATTTCTCTGCTGCCACATCATCTTCTTCATATTCTTCTCTCAGGGATGCCGCGGCTCGTGTCATTCAGACCCATTTCAGGGCCTTTCTTGTTCGCAGATCAAGAACCCTAAGACAGCTCAAGGACCTTGTTTTTATCAAATCCAGTTTCAGCTCTCTCAAATCCTCTGTTTCCAAAAAAAACCCACTTCGATTGTCGACTCGTTTCTTGTAAAGTCACCGATTTGTTACTCAAGCTTAACTCCATCCAGGTATTCAAATGTCTATATAACGTAGTTACGTGCTGAATTATTTTTAGTTAATTAGGATACTATGTCTGAGTATATGATTGGAAATCACTGAACTTCTGGGTCATTGGTCCATGGAACTATTTAATTAAGTACGTTATTACTATTACTTTGATTTTTTTAAGTTGTGGGTTATGTTTTGCAGAGTGGCGATCCTATGATTAGTGATGGAAAGAGGTCAATTGGGAGAGAAATGGTAAGGTTTTTGGAGTCCATTGATGGGTTTGTAGTTCAAAAGAAGGTCATTTTGTCAAAAACTGCTAAGAATAATAATGCGCAGTTTGTTAGGAGTGGCAATAAGTCTAGGAATTTAAGGAGCAAAGATGGTGATATAAAGGAAATTGTGGAGAAATTGAGGGAGAGAGTGGATAAGATAGAAGGGTTTTCTAGGGCTAGTGAGAGTGATGAGGAAGACGTAGAGGTTGAAGGGTTCCATCAATTTGTTGATCATGACAATGATGAGGACGGAGATGATAATAGTAACGGTGGGAACAAAAGGGTTTTAGCTAATGCGGATCATGATTTTATCAGAATTCCAAATGGGGTTTATGTGGGAGGACATGATGTTGTTAAACCTAAAGTGAAGAAAACTGTTAGCTTTAACGACAATGGGAATGTTTACTTATGGGGAGACTGATGAGTCAGTTTCAAATGAGGATGGTAGTTTGACTGATGAGATTGATTCAAATGATGATCGCGATCAAGCTGTGGAGGAATTTCTGCTCGAATTGGAAGGAAGAAAGAGAAACTACGAGGCTGATGAAGAAGCAAAATTGGATAACAATGGATTGATGCTGCGCAGTTATGGTGAGAGAAATCCTAGGAGAAGTCTGAGGAGCGATGATAATCCAGAGAATAAAGGGTATTGTTGGGATCAAGATGGGAACTTAGTTCTTTCAGCGCCGATGCCAGTGAAGATGGAATCAAAAACAGATTTGACGAAGAAGAAAAAGGCTGTTCAAATAGCAACGTAGACCCCTTTTCGGTTATGAATTCTAATTCCTTATTTCTTTCAGGTTTTGCTTTGGCTCTTGTATTCCTATTCTACATTTGTTAGCTCTAGTTGTGAATTGGTAATGTTAGTGTAGTCTGATTATGGCTATGCCATTCATTTGAAGAGTGATTCTAGAACTATTTTTGGTGGTTAGTGTTCACAGGCTTGTTATGAAAATTTGACAGTTGTTGAGAATTGTAACTGTGATTTGCTATTTTGAAGTTTCCGGCTGTAGTGAATCATAAATCTTGGAACTGTCATTTTTTATTCTTTCCACTTGCAACTTCTGATTCGTAATTTATCATGTCAATGTATATTCTGTAAGTTAGTATCATGAGTTTGGAGCTTATTTACTAGCCAGTTTGTTCATTCAAGACTCATGTAGAACTGCTGATCATGTTTCAGAAGAGCAATAATATGAAATTACATTTCTATGGGTACCAACTACATTCTTGTTGATAATTCAATACATTACACATGAGATTGAGAATTTTTTTAAAGAAAAAGAAAAAGAAAAGAAATTTAGTGTACAACACTGCAATTGTTTTTCTGCTACATACAACTGGAGTAATGCATAGAAAGAGAGTCACCTGTTCTTCATTAAAGAAAAATGATTTAACCTTAGATCTTATGAATTTTGTTCACATGCGTGTCTATATAAGAAAGTGTTTAAAATCAATCCACAATAAAAAGGGCTATTAGATTAGATACTGAAAAAAGTCTTACTATTTTATCCATTAGTTCTTGGCCTCTTCTTTTGCTTCTCTGAGAATGCCGGGCAGAAGTTGCTGAAATGTAGGAGTCTTTCTTTTCTGAGGTTTACACATATCCTTCTCCAGGAAATGTTTTGACAACTTTTTCACAAAAGAATAATTATTTTGCATTAGTAAATAAATTTTCAAAAAAATTATAGGAAATCTGACGCAGCGGAATATATTAAATAAAGGGGAAAAACGTTGAGTTCGTTAATTCACACATGAATACCATAAGCAACATTCTATCGACCTGTTGATCACCGAATATAGACATATTGCCGATTCCGGTTTCTGTAATGGGGGAACTGGAACCAAACTGTTGTTCTCACGGTTTGGTCTGGTTTCGGTGCGATTCGGTTCTAGTTCCGATTTTGACAGATTTTAAACCGGTTTTGGTCGGTTCAACCGCTGGTTCGGTACCGATTTGGTTCTCTTTTTTTAAAAAAAAAAATTAATCAGCTATTTTATTCCGTCATTTTTTTTCAGTTTGTAAATTTTGTTATATTCAATAATTAACTATGGTATCAATAATATATTGTATTTCAAATATTTCTAATTTATAGAGTTGAAAAAAATAATAAAAAAAAATCAAACTGACGGTTTTAAGAGAGGTGGAACCGGAACCTAAATAGTAACCCTCCGGTTTTGGTCAGCCGTTTCATTCCAGTTTTGATTGGTCTGATTTCGGTTCGGTTCGCCGGTTCTGGTTCCTAAATAACATGTCTAACTGAATGTCAAGAAAATATGCATCCAAAACACAAGTTTGAAAAGAAAAAATAGTCTGTAATAATTCAATGATAAAAAAAAATTGCCCAAAATTCGTCCACAAATGTTTTAAGAAAGAAACACCAACCCTAATTTGGAAAATACAAAATTACCCAACTAAAAATGTTCTTGGCCTCCAAAAAGGGTCTAAACCACACTTTTTTGGGGCCAAAACTGGCTGGTACAAGTTACACCTACTATTGCGCGTAGATCTCGGAACGAGCTTCAATTTGATAAATTGTGTGTCCCGTAACTTCTCCTGAATCAAAAGTTATGGCATCCAAAAATTCTGTCGTGCTTTGCCGAATCCAAGCCTGCCAAGAACTTTAAAGTTGTTTCATCCGCGTCAAAATCTTTTCATAAATTTTACAAAAATATAAAGTTTTATTGCATTGTTTTAATTTTCTGCACTATTTTAAAAAAATCATGTCATAAAACTCGTGGATATTTAAAATTGTTCCTAATTTTTCTTTCCAAAGAAAACGAAAAACAATTAAGGGTCATTAAAAATGTCAATGCTAAACTCTTCAAAAAAAATGTAAATGCTAAGCAAAAAGAAAAAACGTATATTGAATTAAAAGTATTTGCAGAGACTGCTAGATGAATTTTGGACATCACATAACTTAGAAAGTAGGGACAACAATTGGTATCTTATCTGTCGGGTTCTGACTTTACCTGTATTCAATCAACACATATATTACTTATTTTTACTGGTTGTGGGTACAGATAAAATATGAATATAATCCTAATTTCCTCGTACTTATATCTATACTCATACCTACTAGATAATATCCACATGTATATAGTGTAATATATATATTATCAATGTTGTAATACATTTATACTGAAATATTATCATTATGATCATACTATATATAATTGGTATTATTATATGGGGTTAGAAACACTCATGGTCACTCAACTTTCTGACTCGGTGCACAAAACTCACTTAAGTAAATTTTTCGTTCAGGCATGTCACTCAACCAAGATAAATTGTGTACTCACGGTCACAACCACCGAGTCTGTAATAGATGTTCGGTCATCGAACCACGTCGGCTGCCATGTCATGCCACATAGGATACATGTGGCAGGAAGGGTGCCATGTGGCACCCGAAGTTGACTTTCAAAACAATAAAAAAGGAGAGAGCCTAAAACGACGTCGTACTGTTTGAATTTAAAAACTATATATATACGATACTCTCTCATTCGCCTCACTCTCTCTCCTTCTGCCACCTCTTCTCTCCTCCATAACCATCTTTTTTATTCTCCTCTCCTCCATCACCTTCGAGACCTTTCAATCCTCCTGTGCCACAATTTTCCTTCAATCACACAAATCAACATTGTTTTCCTTCTCCAATTCAAGTGCGAATCTCGGGAACCACACCCCAGCTGAACATTAGAGGCACGTGCGACGAAGGGAGGCAGAGCTTCGGCGTCTCTCCTCTCCTTCGTTCTTGTTTTCTTCTTTTTTTTTCCGCTCTTTTCTTTTTCGACTTTTTTTTTGTTCATAAGCTCTTTTCTTCATTTTTTTTCTTTTCCGATTTTCTTTTTGTTTAAGAAGCTTTGTCTCTTTTCGGTTTGGAGGTGGTTTCGGCGTCGAAACGGGATTTCAGTGGTGGTTTTGGTGGTAGAAGTGGCGGCTTGAGGTGGCAGAAGAGTGGTAACGGTGATGGTTTTGGGTTTGGGTGGTCGGACTTGGCACCATTTCGTTCTTGATTTTTGCTTGCTGGATTTTAAGTCGTTCTTGATTTTGGTTTTGAATGAGAACGTTGTTGTTGGAATTGAATTTATTTTGGGTTTTCGAATTAACTTGACTAGAGTATGTGGTAGTGGTGGTGGTGGCGGCGGTGGTGACTTTGTGTATGGTTGTGGTGGTTGGGTTTATCTGGTGGCCATTGGGGTGTGAAGGTAGTGGTGTACTTGTGGGGTGTGGGTTCTGAGTTATTTTGGTGGTGGTTGATGACAGTGGATTGTGGGTTTTTGTGATGGAGGTAGATGGAGCTGGAGATGGATGGCGTTTGGTCGTGATTTTGGTGATGGAGATACGTGGTAGTGGTGAAGGAGGTAGATGGACCAGCTGTTCCTTTATTTTGTTTTTTAAAAGTCAACTTTGGGTGCACGTGGTATGACGTGGCAGTCGACGTTTTCTTATGGACGGACATCTGACACATACTCCGTGGTTGTGACCATGAATACATAATTTATCTCTGTTGAATGATATATTTTAATAAAAAATTATTTAAGTGAGTTTTATACACTTAATCAGAAAGTTAGGTGACTGTAAGTATTTCTAACCTTATTATGTGTCCATATTATGTTATCGTTTGATATTTATTACATATTCTTATTTATATTAATTAGTTTATTTTACTAAAATGTTGAAAAATATAAGCAAATGGTTGATGTAATGGCAGATCAAATACGATCATTCATGAAAAAAGTTTCTATTAGATTTTTTGTGTTGAAAATAGTCAATATAAATTTCAGTTTTTTTATATTATTGTATGTCTCTAATATTCATTGATATTTTATTTTTTAAGTATTATATTAAAATTATTGACGTATAATTACTTTTTAAATTAACTAAATATATTTATACAATGAGTAAACGAGTATCTTATGGATAAACATATACTATATATTTTATTTAATTTTCTTTTACAATAAAGTATATTTTTGGGTATCAATGTTCATGAGGAAGAAAACTCATGTTGTTATTTCATGAATATTTGTGAATACTCAAATATTAAAATTTAAAATAATCTATATAATATACTCCATAAATAAAGAATCTCATTACTTTTACCAAGTGACATTTTACTTAACTAGTTAACACATGCCTCGAGTTTTGATTAGTAATATTTCGGGAATTAGTCCAAAACACATTCAATAGTCTCTCTCTCTCTCTCTTTTACTAAAACTTAGAATAAAAATATATTTTAACCAATAAACATGACCCCAGAGTTGTCAATCGCAAAATCAGGCTGTAAATTGTGGTATTTCCCAACGTGAAGGATCTGAACCAAATTCGGTTGGGCATACATTGGCGTATACACTATATAACAACTGAAACTAAAAGAAACAACAAATAACCTGGACTAAAACAGACCAAACAAAGAAAGACCAGGGCCAAAAACTAAGATAAATTTGACAATAAGAAACAGAAAAACTGTAAAAGAAGAGGCAACCACACCATCGTCCTCCTCATCCCCTTGGATTGTAGTTTTCGTAGATTGTCCAAACATAGCCCTACGATGAGAGGCAAGTTTGTCAATTGTCATCCATGGAGATATGAATTTAGTAAGTATTTAATCTCTCACTTTTAAACACTTGACCCTCACTTATGAATAGATTTAAAATTATTTAAATAAGTATTTATTTTTATTGGTGTTTAATAATATTTAATACCAAAAGTATTTATCTCTATTAGCATAACTAATTAATAACTCAGACTAATGTCTAATATAAACACAAACCAAATAATGTATATATCCGACTATTATATACATATTTGCGAGTTAATAATATTGGTGGTCACAAAAGTTTCGCGTTGCTTAAATTTGGTTACAAAGGAAAAAAATGTTACGCAATCGACATTGTTATTATCTTTTTTTCCTCAAGAATGTCACTTTGGCCCGAAAACATGACAACAATGTTAGACCACAAAACATGGAGATGATGAAGTGGATTTTGGAGCCCATGTCCCAATTTGGTGTTGCTGCTTCTGATGGATTCTTCTTTCCATGATTTCGTTAGTTTTCTTTGAGCCAAAATATTTGTTTTCAATATTGTCATATTCTGATCATTGTTATAAGCATAGATGCTCTTTTGTGCTTGTAATTCATGTTGTAAAATTGAGCGTTATATCAATTTTTTGTTGCAAGATCGTAACATCTTCATTTTGTTGCAAAATCGATTTATTGTTCGATATGGGTTTTTATTCTAAAAAGAAACACATATATTATGGGTTTAAAGAGAAAGAAGAAGAAAAAGAAGAAAAGTAGAAGAACATAAAATTAGGGTTTTTCATATCTGATAAAATATATTCAGTGATATTTTTATTTTTAAAATTTTATTTAAACTTAACCTTTGGACACGTGAGTAACTTACTAACGGAATGCTAACATACCACTGATAGAAGAACTTAAGTGTAACCCGATTTTTGACCTGAAAGATATGTATGCAACATCCTAAAATACAAGGATCTACTAATTAAGGTATACTTCATGGACTTGAAAATTATTTTTTTATTTAATTAAATAAAAAATATTTCATATAAATTATTTTTTGAAACTTTTATTAAAAAAAGTATTTATATGAAATAATCAAAAAATTATTTATGAAATGATTAATTTTTTAGAAATAAATAAAAATTTGTAAATAAATAATATCTTAATGATATATTCATAAATATAAATAACTATTTCAACTAAGAAAGTTAATCTTCCTAACCCCTTTATTTTATGCGATAAAAAATGATTATTAAAATTTAAAATATATATTTATATTAAAAAATAATTAAATTATAAATAAAAATATTTTAATAACGTTCAACGCAACTAATTTATCAAAAGAATAAAGGATCAAATTATAGGGTTTGTTTGGTACAGGGGAAGTTGGGAGGAGAATTGAGTATTAGAGGAAGTTAATTATCTAATCTTTGTTTGATTTCCATTATTTAATTAAGTTTCTTAGTTTTTTGGGACGTTGCTTCCCTTCCATACAGGAATGTAAATCCCATAGGGGATGAAGATTTTTTTCTTTCCTAGTGACCAAATGACCATATCACCCTCTCGTTTATCTATTCCATTAAGCTTCTTTTTTTTTTCATATTCATTTTCATTTTCCATTAAGCTGTTGCTTCATTCCAATTGTGGTTGAATAAATTACAATTTCGCATATTTTTATCTTATTGTAATTTAATTTTATATTATATTATTATACAACTATTTTTTTCTTATTGTAATTTGATTTCATATTAAAGAATGAATGGTTTTAATGTATTTTTTTTGTATTTCTATTATTGTATTATAATATCATTGTATTTTAATTAATTATAATATTATTGTATTTTTTAAGGGTATTATGATCTTTAATTAATAAAAAAATATATTATAATTACACTTTCCATACACTTATCAGGAAATATGTTTTCGTACCAAACACATAAAAATTACACTTTCTTAATAATTAAGTTTGCAAATAATATATTTATCCAGTAATTAAATTTTTAAATTTTTTATAAATACACCAAAACAAAGTCATAAATAAGATATTTATTTTTTTTGAAATTAGATAATATATTTATTAAAAAATAAAAAATAATTAATGCTCTTATTTTCAAGTGACGTCAATTCAATTTTAAATTCCAATCAATACGAGGCATCTATATGTACACTAAACTAATGAATCTCTTTGGACTCTCTAAGACTATTCGTAATTTAGGGTCCTTGAAGTTGTCTCGTAGAACGTTTGTTTAGCATTTTTATTATTATTTTATTAAAGTTCTCAGTTTCTAACCCTCAATTTTTTCATCCGTAACCCAGGGGCTACTTTAAGAGTCTTGCGAGATGCCTACTCAGTTTTCCACTAAACACAATTTTATTTTAATCCCCAACTTTTATCGACTACTTCATTTAATACTTTTTACCCCAAATTCATTAAAATAAAAAGTATCCATTCAAATAAAAATAATTCAATAAAATAAAAATATTACATTAAAATAAAAAATACATTAAAATAAAGTTCATAATTTCTTAAAATATAATAATAATACATGAAAATAAAATTCGGTATTATTCTTCACGATTGTTTCATAGATGCTCTACCAAATTCGCTCGAAGACGATAATATTGCTCACGATCACGAATATCGGTGAACCTTTGGATATACATTACAAAGTCAGATTGGCCTCCCTATGACGCTTGATGGTCGTCTCATTCTCCTGTCCAGTTTGTCATCATTGTAGGTGTAATTTTCAGAAAAATAGTCATGAACTAACCGTTCGTGACCACCCACGCAGTCTCGATTAATATAGCGTCTTGGTCTTTTTTCACGGTGTCGGCTGGAGGATTCATCATGTAGTATGGTTTGTGGTACTAATTTCAACATCTCTTCTTTAGCAGGATCATTCCAAATAGATTGTTTGAAATTATCTCAAATTTTTTTGTACTCCTTGTCATCAAAAGAGGAGGAAATATTTGCAAGTGCAAATTCTTCCATTGTTTTGTTTTTGTTGTTTGAAAAATAATCAGGAAAATCGTTGGGATCCATTGAAAAAATATTTGGAGAGAAATTTTAAGAGTTGAG
>CAODLS011665424.1:0-17998 GCA_948243855.1 Flueggea neowawraea | reverse complement strand
GCGCAATCGTCTGGAGCAAACGACACGCCGTTTGACGAGGAATTGAGGCATGCACACAGATGACAATCACACAACCGCGAACGACAGCTTCACCAGCACCAAACGACACGCTGTCCGGCAACCAACGACATACGACCAATCGTCTGGCTCTCTTTCTTCAGATTTTATTTTCTCAAATTTAACCCATTTTTCACTTAACAAATCACTTCCAAATCATTTCTAAACTTCATTAAACACCAAATTAACATTTAAAACTCAAAATTAACTCTTCAGTCACCAAAAATAAAAATTCAAATTTTTACCAAAATTTATTTAAAATAATTATCCACTAATAATTATTCAAAATAATTACTCCAAATATAATTATCCAAAAATACTTATTACAATTATTCGGGGTATTACAATAAGCGGTATCTAGTAATACATTATGGCAACCCAAAATCAAGTGGATGTCAGTGATCCGAGTTAACCTTTCACAGTCTGACATTTAGTCCTTTTGTCACATGATATCTCATCTATGCATAAGGCATAGTCACATGTCAACCTTATATTGCTTCGCATGTTTCTTGATCTCAAGTAGATTGATATAACAAATGACATTTATCCATGAAGTGCTTTCATAGCGGGCCAGTCCAATACATGTTCCCTAACATGTATCTATGTTCTAAGTGATATCTCATATCCATAATCAGTAAAACGTGATTATCCTCTTAGCAACATACTAACCTTGGTTTGTTATCTTTCTCATGATAACAATTGATTAGGGACTTTTAGAATAGTATTCTTTTTACCTTATGGTTTTATTATCAAGTCACACAGTTGATGACATAAGGAAGAATTATTCATGGATGATTTATTGTCATAAACATGTTCTTGGGTGGTTTCCTTTTGTTTTGGTTGGACTAATAACCTTAAAAGACTCATAACAAACCTAACATATTACTACCAATGGAAGATCTCATAGGATCATTACTTCATCATAAGATGAGTATGAAGGAGGAAGAGGAGGAAATGAAGGAAAATAAGAAGGAGAAGAGTATAGGACTCAAGGCTTCAACCTCAAAAACTGAAATTTCAAGTGAAGGTGAGGTGAAGATGAAAATGAGGAAATTGATTTATTTTCTCAAAAATTCAAGACGTT
The DNA here is from genome assembly GCA_948243855.1 of Flueggea neowawraea. Classification (NCBI taxonomy): domain Eukaryota; kingdom Viridiplantae; phylum Streptophyta; class Magnoliopsida; order Malpighiales; family Phyllanthaceae; genus Flueggea; species Flueggea neowawraea. Next base: position 16,857 of record CAODLS011665424.1, on the reverse strand, counting down.
CCTCATGAAGAAGAAACTCTCTAAGAGACCATTCAAGAAAGAGGGTTTGAATGATTCCTTTAACAAGAAGGAGAATGAAATCATTTGCTATGAATACAAAAAGCCACGGCATATCAAATTCGAATGTCCTCTCCTGAGGAAAGCCAGCAAGAGGTTCAAGAAGAAAAGAAAAGCAATGATGGATACTTGGAGCAAAAGTGATGAAAGCTTGGATGATGATGATGACATTGAGAAGGCTGCAAACTTGTGTCTCATGGAAATTGTAGATAATGAAGAAGAAGAGAATCAGGTAAGTGCTTCCTACACTCATGATGAATTATATTAAGCATTTGAATCTTTTCATGATGAATTTAGGAAGCTTGTCATTAAACATGTTGTGTTGAAGAAAACTGTGAGTGAACTTGATAAAAGATTGATGTGTTGCTAAATGAAAATGATGAGTTGAGAAAAGAAAATGGCCTATTGAAAATTAAACTTGATAAATGCTTGGCTAACAAGAATGAAGACTTCGTAAATGAAAATGTTGCATTAAAGAAGAAAGTTGCATGGCTCACTAATGTGTCTCATAAACTAGCTCAAGGAAAGGAAAACCTTGACAAGCTTCTTGGCAGTAAAAGGTTGTCTTTGTCCAAAAGTGGGTTAGGATATGACTATAAAAATGGAAAAAAAAATCATACAATACTAGGTTTGTTAGATCACATGCGTCATTTCCATTTTCTACTTGCAACCATTGTGCAAAAATGGGACACATTGCATACTCTTGTAACAATAGAAACACTGTCTATGTTGGAGTAAAGAATGTTTGGGTTCCCAAAGGAACCATCCTTCCTAATATGTTTAAAACTAACCCCAAGGACCCAAAAGAAAATGGGTACCAATAAGTGTTCATATTTTGAAGGAAAACCAAAGGAGACAAGAAATGGAAATGAAAAGCCAAACTAAGCCTATGCAATAAATACTAATTGGTGGAGGAAGGCAATGCAAAAGTGCATATCAAAGAACTTGGAGAAGGAAGGAACAAGTTGTTAGTTACCACTAATTTGCTCCATTAATGGTTGAGGTAACAAAGTATTAAATTCCAAATTTTTTATGTCATTTGAAGTGCTTTAACTTGTGTTATATGTTTCGTTTGATGAAATTTGCTCTTAAAATAGCCATTTGCTATGAAATTAGTCTATATGACATGTGATATAATTGTTGATGCTCGTGTGTTTCTTATCATGCTTGATCTTGCGATAACAAGTGTTTGATTGCTTTCACAAAATTCCTATTAGCGGATATTTTCACAAAACCTTTGGATGATGAAACTTTTGCTTCTATTCGTAGAAGAATTGGTAAGATTGATCATGTGTTAAATGATTGATTTATTTGATTCAGATGCATTCATAAACATTAAATAATCATTGAATGTCCATAGTTATATCTATTTGTGTGGTGCATAAGTATTGGTGGTGGAAATTGAAGAAAATTGAAGAATTTTGACTACCAAGGGTTGGAAAACTATAAATAACCCCAAGAAACTTCAGAGAACTTAAGGATAACCACTTGCAATCATCTTTTAACATCATCAAGCTTTCTCTTGCTCACATTTGCACATCATTCACACACCTCTCAATAGTGACTTAAACTTGCAAATTTATTATTGATTCAGAGTGTTTAATTTTGATTTCGTTCTTCTTTATTAAGATTATTGCTCGGGTTCTTGCAAGTGCACAAGAAATGATATAGTTTTTCTAATGAGTATTCGAAGGATATTGAACTCAAGAGAACGAGTACTAATGGTGATCAGTTTGTAAGAAAAAAGCAATTAATACCATGATTTGATTTTGGGGTACTTTGATTAAACGACAAGATTGATAAAGGCAAGCAATTAACAAAGAGAGTAGAAAATCAATTAATAAAGCGTTAGGACTTGTGAGATTTCAAGTAAAGACTTGTATTTTCTAAATTAATGAATGGAGTTTGGGGATTGAGTGTTCTCTCACTTAAATCGCTTAAAATCTCTCTTGAATTCATTTAAACTATGTCTACATTTATTAGAAGGGTCATCTCTGCGTCAACTAACAAAACTAGACTCTTTAAACTATTGGAGAATTTCATCGAACACCTTACATACATAGAATATGTCTATCCTAAATCAAGTGAGTTTAATGTTTGTGGACCTCACATAGCCTTCATCTATCGATCCATCAAATTCAAGGGCAAACATCAATTATGACGAATAAATCACAAAACCCTAATTTAAATCCTAAAAGAGAATGTTTTTGATGATGTAGAGAATGTGTAGAGAATCTAGAGAAATAACTTAAAAGGGAAAATAAGAGGAGTATTTATAGCCCATCACATGTCACAAAATCCTACAATAAAATTGTGCCAAAAGTGCCCCTTAAATGTGCTTTGGTCCCCACTTTTTTGTCCATTTTTGTCAATTTCTCTCTCTCCCTCTAAGGCATCATACCCTATCATCACGGCCATGACTCTAGGGTGTGATGGAGTCATGATCCTGGGTCACTTTTGGTCACGATCATTGGCCATGATCGTGACTTCTCACTAACTTGTTGGAAAGTTGATTGGTGATCACGGTCTATTCATCACGGCCGTTATCCATGGTCGTGAGTGGATCATAGCCTCACCATCTTTTGGTCATAATCACCAACATGACCTTGACTCAATTCTGCTTCATTGGAACTTTAGTTGTAGATCACACCCTCTTATCACAGCCGTGACCGCAGGGTGTGACGACGAAAGTTGCTCCTTTTGAGTCGATTTTTTCTCCTTTTCTTTCCATCGCCCAAGCCCCTTTTGATAACTCCTTTTCATGCCTTTTTCATCACTTTTCATCCATATTTCATGAATTTTCATTCTCCCTACACAGGACACGAAAAGGATATAAATTCGTGAACAATTAAGTACACTTAGGGACAAAATGCTATCTATTTATGCTTGAATTAATATGTAAATTTATCATACATCAAATTCCCCCACACTTACTTGTTTGTTTGTCCTCAAGTAAACCAAATCCAATCCCAGGGATAGAATACATTTTAAATCAAAGAGGGAAGAGAAATCTTATACTATGTAACTATGCAAGCACGATGATCAAGAGAGGAATGCAATGTTATTCGTCATTTACAAAAATAAACCTTGGCATTAAGAAGTTGCAAATTTCAAGAGTTTATCCATTAAATTCGCTAGTCCATCGGCATCTCTAAGGTGTATCTCCCCTATTGCTAAGTTCAAACAACAATTTCCTTTGTGTTAGAGCAAATTTGGACTCAAACATTCATTTTTCAATCGTAAGTGATTTCTTTCATGTCTTCTTTCATTGCATTATCCTTTTGGTCACTTATCTCTTATTTGGGTATTACAAACAAGTTAGCGAATTAAGAATCTCTAGGTTTCCACTTATTATTGCCTTTGTGGGTATTTATCATTTCTCACTTTGGAGTTGGGACCTCATGCACTTATTCTTATTTAGGTTCATCCTCAAAAAGAGAAGCTTTGCATTTTTCAAACATTCAACATAAGCAGTTTTCATTCAATTAAAAGCCTAGCCTATTCCAAACTTTTTCAACCAAAATTCAATTATTTAAGCATATGTGCTTAAAATCAACTTAGCAACAAGTTTGTAAGTCTCTTTTATGCCCCTACTAATAGACTAAAGATGTTTGATAAACAAACTCTCAACTTTGCAACTTAAGAATGCCAATTTGAGGTTCAAAACTTACCAAATAACAATTCTTCCTCAATGAATCATGTTAACAGATAAAGATGAGTGGCAAATACAAGTCATGCTTGCTGGGTACAGTATGATGACAACTTTGCAAATAGAATTATATATGGGACTGAACTTGTCATAATGTTTAGTTTTGAGGAGTAATTAACACTTGTGCTAAAAATACGAAAATAAAAATGCATTTTATGTGGCAAAGACTCACGGTTGGGATTCGCCCACTTGGAACTGCTATTTCTAGATAGTTTCCTTCCTCCACAGACCACCTTCCCTTCCTCCTGCAACTTTGTTCTCAATTTCGGTAACGATTTATTGCTACTTCAATTTTATGCTTGAAACTTCAATCAATTCTTGGGTTAAAGTTGGTATGATTTCCTTGTTAACGTGATCTTCCATATATTTTATAGTAGTGTTTTGTTCGGTGATGAGATTTTTCATGTGTTAAAGCTGAATTTATTAATGCACTGCAACATGGGACACAGGAATGCGTTACTGTGTTAACTAGCTAAGCGATTAGTGTAATTAGTGAATTGTAATCTGTTTTCTTATGTGTTGTTTCTATACGTACAGCCATGCGTTGTTTCTTATATGTTATCTTCAACGCAATATTGTGATGACACTGTAGAGATTAGCTTTCCTTTTTTAAAATTTTGTATATTTGTTTTACTCAATCAATTGTAAGGAGAAAAGGTAGAAATGGGGAAACTTTAGCTATGGCATCTTAGAACCATTTTTTTTGTTTTTTTATGCTTCTGATACAGTTTCATTCTTAGTTTCTAGTTCTTCATTTCTCATGGATCCCAAATAGCAAATCAACTTAACTACATAACTACTTTTCATTGTCAATTATTCATCTACTCAGTGAATCTTAATTTTGGAAAAATCCAAATCTTTCATAAAAAAAAAGTTTGTTGTGGCTGCGAATTCTTTGTGTTCAGCATGGAATAGCATTTCATTTCATTTGAAAATTATGAGCATTCATCCTCTTATGCTGTAGACGGGAACCCAGTTGATCAACCCACTCTAAGGCAAGTTCAAAAATTATGATTTCAGGATATGATGAGCATTATATCAAGTCAATGTTGTAATTGGTCACTTAGTGGGCAGGAGCATCTTTTCAGAGGAAGATTCAACAAGTTCACATGTTCAGGAGATTTTGGTCTTTGTTTCCCTTGCAAACAATTGATTTTTTCCAATGGACAATCTATTGCTTCTAATAATGGTTCCAGTAGTAGGATAAATGGACCTATTTTTTCCTCTACGGTGGATGATGGTGCAGAACCAGATGATTCAGAGGATGAGCCAAGCGAGAAGCAATCATCTGAAAGTGAAGTAAGAAGGGTCTGTTGACATTTATTGCTCAATAAAATACAATTCTTATGAGATATATAGAAAAAATGAAGAAAATATAAATCAAATCATGGTTTACAAATCATCATTTGTCTTTTTCCTTTTGCACATGATAAAAGATCTATCTGAATTTCATTGTTTTGAAATGCTATATCTTATGTTTAAATTGTTAATTCTGTTACTTTAATGTAATATCCAACTATATAATACTTTAAAAAAATTTGACATGTTATAATGTTTAGCTAGCTTTCTGTCAACTAGGCTCCTTTTTCTGATTTTGCATTTTACCCAAGTTGCTGGCTAGTATGAGATAAATATATGTCAAATGAGCAATTAAATTCAATGCTTATTCTTTATTTTTTTTGTTTAATTTTGAACTTACAGGTTGATAGTGACCTGGTAAGAGAGAATCTCGAAAAAATTGTTGGTACAGATGATTCTAAGTTTAGTGGAATAGATCTTGCAACTTTAATTAGGAACAAATATGGAAGGTCCTATGATGTGCTGCTTATAAAGAAGGTATGCTTTGTTTTGCAATTTGGATATGGCACAAGCATGTTGTGGCATTATACTAAACAATAGACTTTTTTTTTCTTATAAATTTCACATGGATATTAGTTCTGAGAAACAAAGACTATTGAATGTCAATGGAAACTTATAATTCTCCAACATAAATCTACACTTCTATTTTTCGAGAATTGTTATAACTAGAAGACGTCTTGATCTACTTTCTATTCTTTTTTAAATATTTTATATCGCAGAAAAGAAAAAAGATAATTCTACTTTCGCTCCCACACTCTGTTACAAGTCAAAAATCAATTTTTCAATTTCATTTATTGGATTTTTAGGTGATTTATTTTACATACATTTAAAATTGATACACAAATACCAAAAGAATCTATTTTCTTGGAGGATTTTGGCCTGCGTGATTATGAAAATCCTGGATATCTCATTTTTCCTTGTTCGATTCACTAACAAATCTGGTGGTTTTCTGACAATTCCTAAGAGTTTCTGAATTTATGATGTAGGAGTTCATGGGTAGAAATCTTCTCGCTTTGAATGTCATGTGGAAATACATGGAACAAGTAAGTAAGCGATCAGGCAATTGCATTAGAAAAATATGGTTTCCAGATACAAAGTATGAAATCTGTAAAGATATTAATTGCATTTAAAGATCAGAAATGTCTAAAAGAAAGAAAAAGTTATGATTGCTCAATAGGTGTTTCTTAACCATTGGTTTATGGATATTATATCTGGATCCACTATGAACAATTACTGATGTGCCAAATAATGGTGCTTTTTAGTTACAGTGATGGTTGTGTATTCTGCTGAGTTGGATATGAAATTGCTAGATAGGTTACTGAAGTACATGGATGCAAAGCTATATACTATACAGAACATTTTCTGTATAAGAGCTTGACAGTGGAAATATGGGTCTTTTCTATGATATTGTTGAGGAAAGGATGTGTTTTTGTCAATGAAATGAGAAACTAGATATGATTTTGCTTTGCAGAGGATTGATACTGTGATTTTGCCATTCATTAGCTTATCTTGCCTCTGCAATGTCCAGAAGATTCTAAGTTCCTTAAATAATATAGAATATTCATTCAGGATGACTAATTATATGATAGTCTCTGAGATCAGTGCGAAAAAACTCATTTCTGCACTCATATTTCCGGAGGAATTTGCTTGTATTTAGCTGCTAATATGCTATAATTTCTCTTATTCCTGTTTAGAGATCTTTCCCACTGACTGAGGAAGAGTATATACTAAGGCTTGATGACGTGGCCAACACATTGAAATGCTGGGGAGCAGTATCACATATTCGAAACACCTTAGCAAAATCCAAAGAGCGGCCTCGGATAGGGAAGGTAAACCAATGTTCAAATGTTTCCCCATTTTTTATTTGGTCCCACTGCAAATGATCATATAGAATTCTAGCATTCGAATTATTTTTTTCAGCTTAAGTTTTGCTTCAATGTGTGTGCGTGCGTGTTGTTAATTCGGACGAGACGTGATTTTGTTAACATTTGGTGCAGGCGGTTAGCATTTTCATAGACATGGATGAATCTGGAGGCCGTGCAAATGAATGGATTTACAGATAGATTGTTTTACAATGCAAAATCTTAGAAGACATGTCCAAATCATTGAGGTTCACCTGTGTAGTTAAAATCCGCTGGTAAATTGTAGTAAGCCGGCGTTGTACTTAGTTGCTCATATTTGTATTATAGTGTTTAATATTTGCCACATAAATTCCACTTATGCAAACTTTTATTGATTGCTTTATGCTCATCTTGGTAGGTGGCATCCTTCTTCTCAGCTTTGTCAACTACCTATGATTGATTTAGAAACAAAAAAAGTTCAAAATTAACTTTTTTCTCTTTTTTGCAAGTAACCTGTATTCTTACTACTAATGGTCTTTATAGTGCAACGAAACGAACAGGAAAAAAACACACCAGCTTTATAGGGACCAAGTTCACGTTAGAATAGTAATGTATTGTGTCCTTTGTGATGGAACCAAAACAAAGAGTTAATTATGTTAGATATCTCAAATAAAATATCGAATTTGGTAAATAGGTTTATACCATTTTAATTTTTATAAATGAAAATCGTTTTAATTTTTGTTCAAAAATTTTACTTTTTTAAAATTTATTTTGAAAAATATCAGATTTAACTTTTAAAGATATTTGGAGATTATTTTTTTAGGAATGTTACTTTTTCAAATCTGACAAATAGATTTTAGGAATCATTGAAGACTTTTGGAGACATTCTGAATTGCGCTTATATGAAAAAAAAAATTATTTGTTAATTGCATTATGTAGACTATTAAAGATTTTTAGAGACTTTTTGAATTGTACTTATAAGAAAAATAGAGATCAACTAATTGGAGACTTTTGAACATTTTATACATTTGACATTTTTTTAGAATAGTTTGGAGCGTGTTTTAATTTCTGGTAAAGTGTTTAGGTTGGATTTAAAAATTAATTTTTTTATTTAATTTCAGTATAATTATGTGATATTTCTAAACAATTATGGGTAGGATTGGTACTGAAGCAATTTTTTTAATCTTTAACATTTTTTTTATTTAATTAATTTGCTTTGTATTCTATAATTTCAGCATTTTTTTCAACATAAATCAAGTATATAATAATAAAATCGTTAAGATACAAATCATCATTATTTAAAAATATATATTAGCTAGATATCAGCTCTGCTTTTGGTATGCCTATAAAGGAGCATTTGGGAATCTATCCGGGCATGCCCACCGAGAAAAACCAAAGCAGCATACAAACACACCAGCGGGTTATTGATAAAGTTAGTCGAAAACTTTCGAGTTGGAAGGCGAAATAATTGTGGTTTGCAGGTAGAATCACCTTGGTTCAATCAACGGTATCAAGTATCAACTATACTCCATTATCACACGCAGACGGCTTTTTTTGCCATAATGTCACGTACTTAGCTTTTGTGCTTGCTAATACGTGCGACACTTAATCTATTTCGTAGAGCAAATAGTACTAAGTAAATCTTAGAGTTAAGTCTCGAATGAGACGAAATGAGCAAGCGAGGCAACGGGAGGTTTGAGTGTGATAGAGAGTGAGTATTGAGCACTTAAGCTGTGGAAATAGAAGGCTTTGTACAATTGCTCAATCTGTGGGATCTATGTACAAATGAGATGAGTGATCTTTATATAGGTTTTTCATCTCCTTAATGTGTGGTTACAATTATTTGGTTTAGATATTTTTATACACTTTTTATGTACAAAGAATATCTTGCAAGGATAAAAATTTTCTAGAATTTGTATGAATAGTGTAGAAAATAAGCAGCATGGAACAACCTGAAAGTTTTCAGAAGGCAGTCATGCTTCATCCAAGTTGTGGAAGTTTCTAGGCAAGTCTGACAACCCTCATACTTAGCCGTTTTTCCGCAATGTCTCAACGTCTTCTCGAGACTTCCGTGGCACACATCTTTATCTAGGCATGTTCCACAATTTCCGGCACGTTCTTGCCCTAACTTAGGCAAATTCGGCCTAGACAAAAATGGTCTGTGACAATAAGCTACTTATGAAGCTGCAGACAGAAATACAAGAGGATTTCTTTCGGGGTCAACTGATGAGAAAAAGAAGATACATTTGCCTAATTGGAAGGAGGCCACTAGGCCTAAAGATGTAGTGGAACTGGGTTTCCAGAAAGCTAAAGATGTGAATCTTGCCTTCATGGCAAAATTGGGTTGGAGGATGCTCATGGAACCGCAGGCACTATGGGTTCAGATTTTATCACACAAATATTGCAGTGGCATGTCAAGCATTGGGCGAGGAATTACAAGAGCAGCTCCACTCCTCCTTAAGGGTTTAAGGAGATCAGTTCGGAAAGGATCCACCACGAGGTTTTGGACTGATAGATGGGCGGATGATCAACCTCTCCTTTCCTGTGCAGTTCAAAATCCGCCGAGTTCTGAACTAAATGCCTCAGTCAAATTTCGTACTGTAATCGCGATCATTGGGATTGGGAGAAATTGTCCTGTTTCTTGCCACCTGAAATCTTAAATGAGATTGCTATTCATTCATGTTCCCTCTACCGATCCACATTGTGCAGACAGCTAGCTGGTACTGACAAGGTAACTCCTCTGGCAATTTTTCGATTAAATATGTTGTGAGCGTGATTAATCGAGAATCTGAACTTCATAAAGACAGCATCTGGAAAAAAATTGTGCCATATCAATAGCTCCCAAAGAGTTAGAGCATTTACTTGGTTGGCTTTCCATGTGACTATCCTGTAGAATGTGAACAGAATGAAAAGGCACCTTCCTCCTAATACAGTCTGTCGCATTTATCATACTCAGGAGCAGAGTACATTACATTTATTGAGAGATTGCAATGATGCAAGAGGGGTGTGGCAAGGTCTTCCTAACCTGGTGAGCAATGATTTCTACCATCTAAGTTTACAAGAGTGGATCTCGGCAAATGTCAGGGGATCTCTTTTTTTTTTTCAAACTGGTCAGGGGATCTCTTTTTGATGTTGCTGTTTTGCTTATGGGATATGATGGATATGGAAGTGGAGGAATGAACTGGTCTTCCAAAATTCATCTACTGTTCCTAATGACAGCAAACTTTGTGGTGCAGATGGCAACTGAATGTCAAGATGTGATGAACTCAAGAAGTTCTAAGTTGGGAGGAGGAACTAATATTAAATCTCAGGCTTTTATAGGCTGGCTGCATCCACCTGCAGGCTGGGTAAAATTAAATACCAATGGATCTGCAAGAAGCACTCCACGCTTGGCTGGTGGAGGAGGAGTTACAAGAGACTCAAATGGGAAAAAAAATCAGAAGCTTTGCATGCCCTCTTGGTTCCTGCACAGCCACTCATTCAGAGTTACAAGCGGCTTACAATGGTTTAAAACTGACCCGGAGTATGGGTTTTGGGAAAGTTCAGCTGAAGATGATTGTGTACGGATGGCTGACAGGGAAACATTCTAACAAAGCTCCCTACAGAGATTTGGTGGAAGCATGCAGATGTCTTCTCCTCAAAGCTGATTGGGAGTATCAGTCTCCCGTACATTTCGTGAAGCCAACATGGTGGCTGATAGATTGGCAAATCTGGGTTCGGGACTCGTAGTACTATGGCCGTCCTGTAATAATATGCACTAACTAGTTCTTACGAAAATTAAAAAGTGATAGTTATACTAGTTGAACTCATTTAATTTCATAAGTCGTTTCATTAATGCACTTTGAGTAAATGTGTTGGTCATAATAAATTAGTTAAAAAAGAGATTAAATAAGTGTAATCCGAACAAAAGACACGCACTACTGATCTGAATGTCTCATTGAGCGCGGAAAACCAGATAAAAACTATCCACAAATCACCTAAAAAACAAAACAACATAAAAACAAACAAGAAAAAAAGAGAAAGGGGTCATGACCTAATGACGGATAACACTCCAGAGAGTAAAATATTTTAAAAACATTATCAGAAAAGATCACATACATATATACTTTGTATACTATTTGTATACACCCGTATATTTACAAATCGTAATTTAGAAATTCATTTAAAAATGTTTACAAACAAAGCATCTAACAGACATTTAAACTGTTAAAAATAAATAAATCAAATAAAATATTTTATTTCCAAAATATTTACTAAAAGTAAAACCTTTATAAAACTTAACAAAATCAAAATCAAACAAAAGAAATTAAAATAAACAGATATTTAAACATGTAATAATTTTTAGAATATATTTGCTAAAACATGTACAATCAGAGTAATTGGTATACAATCAAACTTCAGATGTATACATATATATACAAGTATATATATATCAGACATAGACTGTAAGACTAAGTATAGAAAAACGTCTGGCAGACATGATGGACTTTTGTCATTTGAAGCAAACTCGCATTTACTTGTACGGAGCATACGGTCACCACTTACCCTGATAATTGGGACTTCACAATGGTATACAAGAGGCTACATTGACCCATTTAGCACAGATGTCCCAAGCCGTAATATTCTAGCAAGCAAACATGCAAAACAGACAAATATATATATATATATATATATTTCAAAACAAAATACTTATCAGAAATACTTACAGATACTAAACAAAAATATATACATCAGTAATATACTGATGTTTAGATAGCAAACTGATTACAAACCAAACATTGTAGATTTTAGAAATTTAAATAATAATAATAATAATAATAGAAGATAAGTATAAAAAGCACAATTTATTTTGCAGAAACATATTTTTAATATCTATAAAAATATGTTTATCAGAAATCAGAAACAAAATACTAATTATTCTCTACATAAAGTATCTTTAAATAAAACATAATATTTAATCAAAATAGAATCTTTATTTCTGAAAATATATTTAAATTCAGAAACAGAATACAAATTTTAGGAAATTAAATCTTAAATCCTGATATATCGAAAAACATCTAATTTTCAAAAGACACAACATATGTATCTAAAGCTGTCATCGCACTCACCTAAAAATCCAAGTTGATCATCCAGTCAAGTACCACTAGTAGGTGGCGGATGTCGCTGGCAGGAACGAGAAGCTGAAATAGATATAAATCTGACAAAATCAAAATGTGATATCGGTACTATAGCAGTACTAAATTTATTAAATGCAAATGTAAATGCAGACGCTTGCTCGATGTCAAAAAATCTATTTTAATTGAAAATCTATCACCCTAGTCTCAAAAATCGAATTCTACGTAAAATTATAGTTTAGTCCTCGACTTATGTAAAATTATATTTTAGTTCCTAAGACGTCGGGAAATTATGAATTAATCCCCCAACTTTTTAAAATTTATAAATTAGTCCTCTAAGTATTTTAAAATTATAAATCAATCCTTCTATTTTCTTAAAATTTCAAATCAATTCCTAATTATCCAGAATTTATAAATTAACCCAATTATGCATAATATCAGGTTTAGTTCTCAATTTATTCAGAGTAAAAAAATTATAGTTTTGGTCCTTTCAATAGCAAATGACACTAAATGGTCCCAAATTCCGAACCAATCGAAACCCAACAATTCTAACCATTCCAGTCGACTCAGAACTACTCCAGCCACTTGAATCCATCATCGGTTCAACAAAAAAAAAAAAGCATAACATCACAAACCGTCCTTACAAATTTCGGAACAAAAACCCCACTTCACCACAATCATCAAGCCGCCATTTTTTTAATCATTTTCATGTTTTCCAAACTTCAATCCATCGAAATGTAATAGGAAACAAGCTTAAATCCGACGAGAAATGGTTTGAAATTCAAATTCAATTCCAACCGAACCCATTTAATCAAACCAAACCCAATGGAAAAAAAAAAAAAGTAAAGGATAAGAATCATCATAGATTCAACTCTTTACCTTAATTGATTGAAAAAAGAGAGAAGGAACGGATGAGAGGCGGGAAACAAAAGAGAGTCGGGTTTTGAGGGTTCTGAAACAGTTAAGAAGAAGAAGAAGAAGTGGTTTGTTTCATTTTTAAATGGAATAAAAAGGTGTGTTTTGGAAGGAAGGAAACGACGTCGTTTCACTCTTTCCAACACAGCCACGAATGACAAAAAACAGGCGTGAACGACAGCGTGCAAAAGCAAAATGACATGTCATTCACGACCAGCCCAAACACACACGCATGAACGACAGATCTCCTCCACGGACAACAATCAGGGAAAATGACGTGTAGTTTCAACAGATATGCGAATGACTTGTAGTTTGCTTCACACTTCTTTTTCTTCCAATTTTCTTTCTTTTTCCAATTTCAACCACTTATCACTCAATTTAACACCTGAATTCACTTCAAAATTTTCATTAACATAAAAAAGTTTAACAATCTAAAATATTATTAATTATTTAATTAATACTTCAAATTTAAAATTAATCCTCCAAAAATCAATAATTGATAAAAAAAATCAATGAACATTACTGGAATAATTACTCAAAAATTACAAAGTGTTACAATGGTCATCCAAGAGAGGAGGTGAATTGGATTTTGTGCTAGTCTAAAACTTTGTCGAAAATATTTTTCAAATCAAAATAAACAACAAAGTTTCCACAAGTTCTTTTGAACACAAAATGAAACATCAATGTGGAAACAACTCAAACCCAAAAATCCAATCCAAACACAATATCAACAGTATGCAATCTAAAGTAAAAGAGTTGAGGAAAGAGAAAACAAATCCGATTTATAGTGATTTGGTCCTCCTTAATCTACGTCCACTCCTCGAGCACCCTTTGAGAATTTCAATCCACTAGCTCCACATTTTCAGGTGGAGAGAAACTGTTACACTCCATATTTTTGTGGGCTTAATAAGAAAATTGTTACAACCTCTAGTTTTTGCAAGAAACAAACTAGGAAACCTACACTCTCTTGTTTTCCCAATGAAACAAAACAAGAAAAACCTCATACTCTTGTTTTCTAAGGCTCAACAAGAAAACCTATCTAACTCTCAATCAAATGCTTTGATTGTTACAGCTTGTGTTCCCAAACATAGATTGAATGGTTAACCACCCAAGAATAATAGCAAATGAGAATAGCAAGAGTAGATATAAAATAGAGAATAAAAGAAATAAAGATAGGAAAATGTGTGCAAGGATTCTCTCTTCTTCTGATGTTCGAGATGTCTATTTATAGCCTTCTTGAAGTTTTTGACCACTGGAATCAAGAATATAGACGTTCTAAGATCAATGAAAATTCTTCTCAAATATGATGTCATCAACATTACGTGTGTAACTCTTTAAATCTTATGAGTCTTACTTGCTTAGTCACCCAATTACGTGCTTAATTCTTGTATATATTATAGTTCTACGTGCGTAGCGTACCTTCTTGCGCAGTTCACTCTAAAATCCAATCTATTTTGTTTACCTCTTCTTCTTATTTATGTGTTTGGATCCATAATCACGTGTGTAACTGCCACTTTTTAGTGCTCATATCTCAAACTTAAGTGCGTAACGAAAATTAAAGATCACACCTTGATTATTCTCCAATGTCAACATGTCAGGAATATTCAAATTCGAATCCTAAGGTGCGTCATAACGGTTTTTTCATCCTTCGTCTTGGAGCCATTTACGTACTTAAGGAAGTGCTTACATGTGTAAAGTCTTGTGTTTCCAAGATTGAACATTTTCCCTCTTATGTGCCTTTTTTCCAACTTTTGGGGGTTGAACGAAGCCAAGCTTCCTTCAAGTCATGAGTTCATACACTTTTGCGTACGTTGATTCTAACTTATGTGTGTACAATAAGTTTAAGGGATCACAGAGGAATTTGTTGCCTTTCTTATGTGCTTAGATCCGCCTTAACACGCTTAACTCTTTAATTACGTGCGCAATTCAACATCTAGATGCTTAACTGGTTCATTGCGTGTGAAATGCATGTAATCTGAATTTTTGAATTCTTCCATATTTCATGGATGTTTTGCTGTCATTATTATCGAAACTAGACTCAATAGATTGCAGTCAACGCCTCTAAGGCCAACGCAAGATTGATTCCCGGCTCACACCTCTAAAGCCCTTACAATGTTATTTTTTTAGGTTCATAGTAAACATTTCCCATACCCAAAGTGTATACAAAAGGAATACAAATAATAAAGAACTATGCTAGAGTTTGGTGCATGAACTTGATGCTTGTGATTTGCTTTCTAGCTTGATCTTTGGTGTTTTTATTGTTAGAAATTGATAGGAATGTTACTACAATATTTGCATATGTTATTCCACCATTTTTCTGCCTTCTCTTGATGTATGTATAGCCTTTTTCATGCCATATGAATGTTGGAGTAAAGTAACTAGTCGTTGGAGTGCATTTAATGTTGTTTGTGCAGTCTGCAATTCTATAAAATACGTTATGAACATGCTAACGTACATTGATCATCATCCAACCCAGATAATGTATGTTATATACCCTTTACGTACTTTATTCTTCGTTTGGAATGATCCAGTAGCTAATGTTTCCATTCAACACAACTTTTACTTACGTTACACCTTGCTTATGTACGTTGTGGCTTCATTACGTATGTTATATGTTTGTGTTACGTACGTTATGGAATTTTCTACTTATAGTATGGCCATGTCAAATGTACATTAGGTATTTTATGTGCACGGCATGGTCATGTCTACTGTACGTCAATGTCTTCCAATGCCATGTTTGGCAGCTCTGAGCTTTCCAATGTGTTTAACTCCAAGTCCAACGTTTTGCTCATCATCAAAACCTTCGTTCATCATCAAAACATAAAAGAATCTTAATGTTGATCACACATAATCCAACATGTCTTTTTTCAAAATTTGTCAATATAAAGACTTATTATTTGCTACTTGCAGCGAATGACAAGTTGTTTATGTATTTTTTAAATTCTTTTGTACAGAAAATGACATGTCATTTATGTATTTTTTTTAATTCTACAGTTCAGCAAGCGGCATGTCGCTTGATTTATTTAAGGAGTAAGACCTTGCCAACATAAACTACAGGTTGT
Source organism: Flueggea neowawraea (assembly GCA_948243855.1). Classification (NCBI taxonomy): domain Eukaryota; kingdom Viridiplantae; phylum Streptophyta; class Magnoliopsida; order Malpighiales; family Phyllanthaceae; genus Flueggea; species Flueggea neowawraea. Next base: position 800 of record CAODLS011665424.1, on the reverse strand, counting down.
TTCCTTCATATTCAACAAACGACATGTTGTTTTTCATACATGAACGACATGTTGTATGTTTTTGCTGATTGTGTCAAACTTTCCCATGTTGATGACCAGCCATGTAGGCACTGAAGACCACGTCATCATGTCGTTAGTGTCACTTCTTGTTTAAGGGTATTTTTAGACAAACCACTGACTTGTGCCATAAATGCAACAAATTAAAAAGCTAGTGTTATTTTTTATTATTTTTGAAAAGTCGAGCTTTAAGTGAAAAAAAGAATAAAGGTCATGCCATAAGATATTAGTAAGCCGATAAAATTAGATAGTAATCATCTTCAGTTTCACCTCTACTATAAAAAAACGTCCACCCACTAATCTAGAATTTCATTCTCTGCAAATTGTTTCGTAAAACTTCCAACCTCTCTCTCTAAATCAAACCATATTTTATTAGAATTTCATTCGCTTAATTATATTTCTTATTATCAGATCCCATCCTTTCACATCCTCCTGGTCTATTTTCTCTAAATACAAAAATACCAAAAATATCCACAATCTCAATCAATATCACAAACTGGTGAACGCTCAATTATACATATTTGTATTATCGAATTCCTATCATTTTGGTTATAATTGAGTTGTTTTCATAGGTTCTGGTGTTTTATTGGTTCATATTTTGTTTTTTCAGGTCGTTTAATGGTGTCTTGATGAAATTATGCAAAAGCAAACCAAAATGGAGAATAAACGACAAAGTCTGAGGCACCACTAGAAAGACACAGTTCAGGACTGAATGACACAACCATGTAATTGCATTATTGTTT
>CAODLS011665346.1:0-16257 GCA_948243855.1 Flueggea neowawraea | reverse complement strand
AATAATAATAATTATAATAATAATAATTAATAAAAATTATACATCATATTTTTGTGAAATAATATTTTTTATAGACAATAATTATTCAAAATAAAAATATCTCATCCTCATTTATGTAGTATGATGTTTAATTTATAAAGTAGTGGGATAATTTTTTAATCCAATTTATAAGTGTCACTTATCAAAAACAAATTGATAAATGCCATTATTTTTAATGATGTATACATTTTTATATTGATATAAAACTATGAACAAACAATTTTATTGTACCATTATTGACTTATTTTTTTTAATAAGTCTACGTTAGAATTTTGATTGAAATAAATCTGAGTTGCATCGGCGATTTAGCTTGGATTGTTGTGTTTTTAATGTGTTTTAAGTTCTCGATTTTTATTTGTAAGTCTTTTTTTTAAGTTTTTATCTTAAGATATTAAAATTTGAGAATTTTTAAGTGTTTTTAAAAAATTAATGTGTTTAAAATTATTTATGTGACATATGACGAGTTTAAAAAACACGTGTATGCCCCATTTTTATTTCCATCGCCAGATTTCATTAAAAACGACCAAAGTAACCTTTTTGAACAAATCAAGAAAGTTTAGTGATCATTTTGAACAAAATCGAACTTTTAAGACCGAGTTAAACTGAGTTACAAAGTTCAGTGACATTGGATAAAATTAACCTTGTGTCTCTTGAGATTTCACAACTAATATTTAAACTAATTTTTAATAATATATTATTAAATAAACTTAATTCATCTTAATTAATTAATAAATTTGTAGAGAATAAAAATACATTTAATGTGTCCAATGAATATCAATTAAATTAACTATATCAAAAATTATTTAAAAATTATAAATTATCATAAAATTTAAAAAATTAATAGAGAAATTTTAGGGATTGCGTCTTCAACTTTAAACATATTTTACAGTTTTTTTTTAAAGTGAGTAATTCCGCAAGTCATTGTTCGGCTACATCATTTTTTAAAGTCGACACAAATTCTACCAAATTGAACCAGAACACAAAATCAAATGACCTTACTAATAGATTGGCAACCTGATTTGTCGATAGTTACACTATATTTTGTAGTTTGAAAAGCACTATCTTTTATATTTTGACGTATAATTTATTAAATTTATCAATTTATATTTTATTTTCATGATCTACAATTAATCTTATTAATAATTCATACATAGAAATATAAGAACGTTCAAAAATAACAGCCCTTGAGAAACTTCGGTAGGACGAAAAGACTAATCTGCCCTCTCACAATAACGGCCTCCATTCAACCGAGTTGACGAAGGTACCCCTGGAAGTTATATGAAAAGAGAGAACCTAGTAAACTGCCAAACGTCGAACCCGTTTAAAGAACCCCAAGACATCTCTCTCTCCCTCCATTTCTCTCTCTCTCTCTCTCTAAATTTTACAAATAAAAAACACAAGCGTCCCTGCCAAGAAACCATCTCTCCCTCCATTTTTCTCTCTTATTAATATCCATTTCTCTCTTCTTCTTCCATTAATTATCAAAATTAACCACACCATTTATCTCTCTCTCTCTCTCTCTCTCTCTCTGTAGAGGGCAAGTCTATTTATGCCAACTTAACACACACATTTTCATAGATAGATAGAAGAAATATAGAGGACAAGTCTTCGTTTACAATTTCCCTGTCCTCTGGTCTCAAGTTTTCTGAGAATTAGTCTATCTCTGTTTCTCTATTCTCAGAATCTTGGATCCCCTCTCTTTAAAGCTTCAAACTTCAAACACTACCCTCTTTTTTGATAAAGAATCTCAGTTACCCTTGTTGGTATTTTGAATTTCATGGACTGGGTCATTCTTGTTTTGATGATTTAAGTGAGATTTTGTCCAAGGTTTTGATCTTTGTAGATCGCACTTATAAATTCGTTGGTGTTAGAGGTTTTCTTTTTTCGTTCTTTGCCTTGTAAAACAGGTTATCATTCTTTTCTTTTCTTTTCCTCTTTTCCTTCGGATATCAACTTTTGCATCTTTTTTTCCCTTGCTTTTGTTTATTTGTTATTTGTCTTATCTTGATTACTTGTTGTTTCAGGAATTTTGGCTTAGAGAATTAATAAGGATGTTAGGAGATTTCATCATCAGAATTCTTGTGTATGTTCATTCACCAATTCATCTAATTATTAATGGTTTCGCAACTTTCGTTAATGTTCTCATGTAATTATTTCTTCTAATCATTGTAATATTTCAGAAGACTGATTGTTTTGTGTTGAATTTCGATGATCATCAGGTTAATTCTGGGTTATGCATACCCAGCATTTGAATGTTTCAAATCTGTAGAGAAGAACAAGATTGATATTGATGAAATCAGATTTTGGTGTCAATATTGGTAAGTCCCTCTTTTTTCTCCTTTCATCAAGAAACTTTGATCTTCCTTTCTTCTCTTCTCAAGCTTGAACTGATCAAATTCTTTAGATTGACAAAAAGAAAAGTCATTATTGGCTAATTAATCATTTATTGTTGATTCCCTTTGTCACTAGTTTTGGAACAAAAACAATTTGCAGTTTAATTGGTCAATGGTACCAAAACAAACAAAGCCCTTGATGCTAGCATTATCATATCGTATTCATATTATTTAATCTGGTATCAATGATTTCTTAACTTAAACCAATGTTCTTATTAATTATAAATCATTGTCACTTTCAATAAGAACAACATGGGTAACTGACTTTTCCTCATGCATTCTGGTATCCTTTTCTGAAACAGCCCAGGAATCTTTTTAAAATATGCTTGGTTTACTATGGTTATCATTATTTTTTCCTTTTCACATCAGTTTCTACGAAAATCAAATCTTAAATTTCTGAATTAATTTAGAACTTTGATTCTTAACGTTGGAAACAATCCCAGTAACATGTCTTATGTTTTGCAGGATCATTGTTGCAATTCTTACGGTTTGTGAGAGGATAGGGGACATTTTCGTATCATGGTAAGCACAAAAAACAGCTCAATAAATTCATTAACATAACACAACCAAGAAATCTGCATCAAGTAATGACTTGTAATCATTCAAATGTGAAGGCTGCCAATGTATGGAGAGGCAAAGCTGGCATTCATCATATACTTGTGGTATCCGAAGACGAAGGTAAAAGCCGATAACCCGAAACAGATTTCATTTCATCAAATTTCAGCAAACTTAACAGTTGAAGTCTGATTGTAAACACAGGGCACCAGCTACATCTACCAAACATTACTGAGGCCTTATGTAGCAAAGCATGAAACAGACATTGATAGAAAGTTACTGGAATTGAAGGCAAGAGCATGGGATTTTGCCATTTACTACTGGCAAAACTGCACACAATTGGGGCAAACTACATTCTTCCAAGTTCTTCAGTACTTGGCTGCACAATCCGGAAAGTTTACCAGCACAAGTACAGAGGTATTGCTTAATTCTATGAAACTAGCAAAAAATTGTAGAAAATCTAGTACGGATTGACAACAACTATCTTGAAGTTAGCAATTTTGAACTCTACAAGCAACAACTTGGTTGTTCAAGCAAGATAAGAAACTTTTGTTGCTTCTAACAAAAACGTACCATACCACATTTGTCATGCTCCTTCTATGTTAATACCACTGTTTCTTATCACATACAGGAAAGAGGAGTTTAGTAATTTTAGATTTGTCTAATCTCACTCAAAAAGCAGAATTGTCTCTAATATTAAACAGCCGAGAATTCAACTCTCCATAGAAGCTAATTTGATCAATCATCATGGAATCAAAAAAGCGCAGTTCATCTGTAACATTAAAGAGTTGGCACACTAATAGTTTGATTTCATTTTTCTGACGTGTAATGTAAGAATCCAAATGCTAATCTTGTTGTACACAACTAAACATTTTTGGTGAATCATCAGTCCTGAAATCAAAATGTATAATGATACACATTAACCAAACCTTTGCAGAAACGCAATCCATACGAACCCAGTGCACCACCGCTACCAGCTCCCAATACACCACCTTCGGCCACCAAGCAGGCAAGCAAGAACCGAGCAGGCAAGCAAAAGCCTCCACCACCTCTCGGAGCCACCTCCTCAATCAACCGGGCAGTTTCTGATTCACCCAAGTCAAACCGAGTACAAGTCAATCTGTACAGCCAAACAGAGGCTGTACGGACAGTGGAAACAGAAACTACAGCTAGCCCCGAAGCCGATGTCAACGACAAGCTCCAACAGGCCAGGATGAGGCTCCGCAGTGCCAAACCAATCCAAACCAACAACAACAAAAATTGACAGAAACAAATGGAATAAACAATCATATTGTACAAAAGCAAAAATACCCACTTAGAGCATTCATGAAATTGAATTGTAAATCTTTCCTTCAATTCCATTCTTTATTTCTTTATTCATCTCTCGTTCTTTCTTTAAAATTTTAATTTTTCTTCTCTTGAGGATATATACAAAACTAAAAAACAGTACATAACGACAAGAGAAAGAAACAAAATTACTGCCTTCTTCCTTTTTTTATTATTCTTTTGTTACCACAATTTGAGCTGCTGAAATTCCAAAACGATGAAACAGAGGAACCGGCAATAATTGCTATTTACTCGTTCGAACCCGGATGGCGCGGAGGAACCGATCAAAGGCTCCGGTGATTGTGGGGATGACGTGGAGGCTGATAAACCGGAGGCAATCCACGATGGGGTTGCGCGTACAGAATCGGAGCCAGAGACGGCGGAGGAAGTGGTGGCTAGAGGAGTCAGGGGGGACATGGGCTGGAGATAAGCCCAGGCAGCCTGCTTGACGAGGCGATTATGGATGGAGATTTCATAAGCAGAGCCGCCGTAAGCGGAGGGGGTAACAGCGGAGGTGGGGGAGTTGACGGCGGTGGAGGGTAGGAGGTCCTTGAGAGAAGTATAAGACAAAGTCGGTTTCAGAGACAATAGCTCAAAGTCAAGTGGTGGAGGGGAAACGGTGCCGTTGGTGGGGGCAGGAGGGAGGCTGGCGGTGTGGAGAGGTTTGGAGGGGAGGGTGAGTTTGGTTGGGATTACTACTGACGTGGGGAGTGAGTTTCTGCGGCGGAGAGTTGGTGGTGGCGAAGGCGGCGGCGTTGTGTCTGCTTGGGCCATTTTAGTTTGATTCCGTTTATGGAAGTGGTGATTATTATTATCGACAGAGTTGGGGGGTGGGGAGAGAGAGAGAGAGAGATGTTTAAAAACCACCTTATGTAGGCTTATGTTGAAACCACCTTGTGACTTCAAGGTCCTTGTCTACTCCAGAATGTTTAAAAAACCTTAGCTAAATTTGCAAGAAGTCAAATTTCATGACTGCAACACTACCATTGAGATTAAATTAAAAGAAATGAGCCGAATTAAAGACACTTTCAGCTCAGGTCGTCTTATAACTAGAGTTGTAAGAATTGAATCGGACCAAATCGGTCAAAATTAGAAATGAATTGAAACCGTGAACCGTATAGTAAAACCGTCAATTCACGGTTTGGTTTCGGTTCAAAGATATTGAGAACAGTGAAACTACCGGTTCAATCATTATAAACCAATAGTTTTAACCCAAATAAGTGGTTTAAAACCTTCAAAAACCAGTATTTTAACTAAAATTAGTGGTTCAACCTTCTAAAGACCATATTTTAACCTCCTAAATCAGCAGTTTTAACCTTTTTAGGCTATCATTTTTAACCAAAATCAGCGATTTAACCTTCGTAACCTCGATTTTACCATTAGTTATTTTTTTTTTAAAAAATATTCAAACCGAACAAAACCGAAACTAAAACCGTCGGTCGAACCGTTATAAACCAGAACTGAATAGTCCAGAACCGCCTTGGTTGTTTGGTTTTGGTTCCAGGAACCGAAACCGGCTGTTCGTAAACTGACAACAAGTCTGCTTATAATGGATAAAATCCCAAGAACATCTCTCACAAAAATCGAATCCACGCATATAGGTGAGTGATTTTGTGAACAAAGTGTTAGGAAGTTGAACTTTCTTAATTACAGATAGTGCAATTTTACTTAACCTTAATAAATACTATTTTTTACAATATTTACAAACTCTATAATTTGCATATATATATAATTTTTTGGACTGAATAATAAATATTTATTTTCATAGAAATTAGAAAAAAATGATTATCTAATATTAGTAATATATATTACCGATAATTTTCATGCAAGTTTGTTTTAATTTTTAGAAAATGAAATGATGTATTTTTTGTTACAGTCTTATGCAACTGGACATGTAAAATTTGAACCAGAACCGGTAAATCGAACAAAAAATGGACCGGTCAAAATAGGAACCGAACTGAAATAGGTCGACTAAAACCGAAGGGTTACGATTTAGGTTCTAGTTTCAGTTTCATTCCTCTAGAAACAGTCGAACCTCCATTTCCCTTTTTTTCAACTTTATAAATACCCTTACCCTATTCCTACCAATTTCACACTATTTTTTCTCTCTCAAAAATTTATTTTGATCTAAATTGTTCTTATTAATTATTTATATATTTTATTATTGTAATTACGTCTTCTATATTTCTCAAATTTATTTTTTGCAATTAGATTTTTCAATTTTCTTCTACCTTTTTTCTATAGTTTAATGTAGTTATTTTGTTATTTTATTACATTTAATAAAATTTAATGAGTTTTTTTAATTTTATTTAAAATTATGTGATATAATTACTAGTAGAATAATTAATTTGTTTGAAATAATTAAAAAAATCTTTGGAATACAATGTATTATCGGTACTATAATTAATTATTAAATATAACAAAATTTACAAACTGAAAAAGAAAATTGACAGGATAAAATAGAGAATTAAAAATAAAATTTCAAAAAAAAAAAAGAACCGAACTTAAACTAACGGTTGAACCGATTAAAATCAGAACCAAAACTGAACCAAAATCGGACCAAACAGTGGAAACCACGGTTTGGTTCCGGTTCTTTCATTCTAAAAATTAAAACCGACGATTTTTAAACCGACAAGAAATTTATATGTAGCTATATTTTTTAATGTTTTTATAATATGTATTATGTATATTATGATATAATAATAATAATAATAATAATAAGAATATTATTGATATTTTATTATCATCTTTTCAAAAAATGTCTTTGTGAACAAACACAAGAATTATCGTAATTTTTTAAAATTTATATTTCTAACGAAGTACAAAAATGGTACAGTTTTCGAAAAGTAACTTTTCACAAAATAGATAAACCAAACAAGTCCCATGAAGAGAACCACATTTTAAAGAGTGGTATAATCCCGAGGACAAAAAAGGGAAGTCGTCCCCCAACACACCAAAAAGTTAGTACTAATTACTACTTATATTAACATAAAAATTTAAAACATGATTTTGCACATTTTGATAACCTTTTTACATATGCATTAATTTAACATACAACATATTCAGAGTATTATATTTTTTTTTTAAAATATATTATTATTAATACTTTCTCATTATATAACCTATTCAATTTACCAAAATTATCGTCTACAATTCTGAATTCGAAAAAACAAATTTGCATCATCTTGTAGTCTAAATATAATAGTGGTGATCCGTCACTAACTGTGACGATACTTGAGGGGGAGAAAAAATAGTGGGGCACGAACAATGATTTGTGTTCCTTCGGAGAAAATTTTGGTTCACTGAGACAACGAACCAGAAAATGACAGAAAGCAACAATCTCGTCGGTTATTAGCCATTTAGTTTAGTTTTTTCAACAATAATACAAAACCATCACTTTCTTTCAATCTTAGTCAAAAGTTGGAGCGGCTTATAACAATATGGTTTTTCGTTTTCCATGTTTTGTGCAAACACTAGTGCACGTTAATATAGAAAATACGATATTACTTTGCATTGTCACTTTCATTCACGAATTCTTTTGATCCTGTTCATTGGTATTCTTTATCCTAAAGAGTATTTTTAATCTAAGCAAAAAGAAGTCAATTTCTAAACTTTTGACGAGGTGAATTATGTGTCTGTAATATTTATTTCCACTATTTGAACCAAATTTCGAAATGCTAGAATCGTTACTATCATAAAATAATGTGAGTGGGTCTAAAAAGTAGCAAACGGTAATCCAACATTAGAAAGGTATTCCAATTTGGTGTATTTTGATTTTCATGATTGGCCCTCTTTCTAAATAGCTTTTGTACAAAGAAACCTAAACAATGGTAAAGAATGAAGTAGTGCCATGTCACAAAAATATGGGCATCTGACGTGGAAAAGGTGAGTCTGTGGTGCTGAGCTGGACCACGATTGGCAACCTTTTTAGGTGCCAGATCTGACAGGCAAAGTGGAAGCTGTTAGTGGTTGGTGGTTGATACATTTCCTCGCATGTTTCATAGGTTATTGCTTAATCATCCTCATATACATTTCAGTCCGTCACAATTGAATTAGGGTGTTTGTTCCAACTAAATTTTGGTAAATTTAGTAAATTATAAAAACTAAAAAAAGATGAATGAATTTATAATTAATTGGTACTAAGTCAATTCCAGTACTAAACAATTGCGAACAAATAAAATAATGGAAGTAAATAATAATATGCTCTAAAATGTAGCTTAAACAAATACCTTATTACTGCTCAACATATTCAATCGACTTCAGATAAATATTGGTCTAAATTTATTTTTATTCAATTTTGCGTTGAACATTGGTTAGACTATTACTCTAATAGTATAGTTTAACAAATGTTTTATTTTTAGTATTCATTTAGTTCAGAGGACATTGAATTTTTCGTTCACTTGTCCTTTTATAAAATTAATAAAGGTGGTTTTAAAATGTAAAGATCCTTACTGGATAAGATGTCAGACCATATAAAAAGGCCAAACTTTAAAACTTAAATGGCCAATCACCACGGATCTTTCCATTAGTGAGGGTGGAACATAGATTGGAACTGCTACTCGAGACTCCATCACGAAGTGACGTCTCACCACAAGAAGGGACCAAAAACGCCAAGACAAAATCGTGGAACGCATAGGATAATCTTATTACCCATTCTCATGACCTGTTCATATTTTAGGTCCACAAAACACAAGGTTGTGGTTGGTTTTCTAAATATGTGGCCCTCGACTTTCACTCCGATGTAACAGTACGAAAAATGCCAACTCATTCCTTAATCAAACTCAAAAGCTGTAGAACATTCACTCATGAAAACATGGTATTGAAGGAATAGCATAACATTATCAATTCAAATCACAAGTAATATTTGCAGAGTATGGTCATAGATTACAATGTCTGCACAGTTGTTAACAGATACAGTTGAAGTAAATTGCAGTAAGGATATTTCTACCTCAGCACTTCTCTCCGCAGGGCAAATTAGCTTGTCACTGATGCAAGTAAATTAATTTTTCCTTTCTTCCTAATTCAATATCCAATATAGCGATTCTCGTTACAACATGAAAAATCAACCGTTTTAGCCATAATTTTCTCTCTTGTTTCAATTAGTTGCAGAACGACCTCAAAGGTCAAAAGAACATAAAAATGTAAGCCAATTGTATCCTATTAACCTACAGCTTACCATCCGCCGATCTCTTCAGAATGCTTCTTCAGTCTTTTGTTAGGCGGACAGCATCATAAACAGCAACTGATGAGTACTGAAGGTTCGTCACTGGTAAACAACTGACTTCCTTGATTTAGGTCACGACGCATATAAACATTTACCTCTGACAAGAATTTGCCACACCAGAAGCCACCTCTGCCATGCCTGATGGCAGAGTTTGTGGCCTAGGTGTGTGGACGTCGGCCATTTCAAAGTTATCAGGAAGCATATTCATCCGGTTGCATTCAACATGTGCTATAATTTAAATCAAGGATTGAGCATTGAAAAAGGAGATGGAGAAGAGTTTGATTAGAAAATGCCAAAAGATTTCCAAGTAAGCAGAGAGTTGGATTATAAAACACCAAACCATTTCAACTAAGGATACAATCCGTATTCCACCACATATCTGTAAGGCTAACATCAGCATCTGAAAGGAGCCAGTAACCAGTATCATTCTGGAAAAGTGACAAGAAAGTTTAACGTTAGACCATATTTCCATGTCTGGCCAAAAAAGTTATTCTTCAAAGATACCAAATGTTTAATGTTTGTATATGAACTCTATGTTGTAATTTTTACATTCCAATTTTATTGACGCTGAGGCTACATAAAAGTAATTTGAAGTTAGGACTCCTAACAGGGCTGTTCTTCATGTTTTAATTTGGTTAGGACCAACCAACCAAAACGACTTAAATACATTTTTAGAAAACAGCATCCAGCAGCTCGGAAGAATTTAAGACAACTCAAGTTTCATCATGCACGATAATGAGTTTACATTTGTACAAAATTATAAGAATGAGGATCCCATGATTAGCAACTTTACAAACCTAAATGTGACAAGGTGATGATGGAAGACAAAGCTCAACGGAAAGGTACTTACATCAAAATCAGAAGGACCAATCTTCACCATTCCGCCAACGGACTCCTGTGCGTCATTATGATTGGAGTACATGTTTTGAGCTTGTTGGGCCTGAGGTTCCACTCCCTTGTGGATTCTCTCCGCATTGGCCATCTCAGTTCCTGGATTTTCAATAGATCCTGAACTAGGAGCATGCGGGACACCAGCAGCTCGCTCAGCACCATTTGTCTCCTCAAAATTCCCCTCAAATTGACTGAAAAAATTGAAGTAAACATTTAAACAAGAGGCATGAAAGAAATACAGTTCGTACAATGGAAGCAAAGTGATCGAAAAAAATGTGGTAATGCATTATCGTTTCAGATCCAAATGAGCAAGAAATTTCAATTTAGGCAATGCTTTAGCATCAAATAAAAGGTGGTCAACCTAACAAGATAGACATCTATAGGACCCATTGTACTTCTTAGGATTATCCTGTATCTCCTTTGGGGATAATCAACAGCCTGGCATCAAAGTAAAAATGTCAGTCTCAGTGAAAATATAAGCACAAAATGATTAGCTTGCGACATGTTCACTACTTCCTGGTTTTTTCTTTGCTAACTTACTTCATCTGGATCAGGCACCTCCAGGGTAGTTCCGTGAGGAGCTTTAATTGCTATAAGAGTTTCATTCTGGCACATGTTTGAAAGTTCAGTTAAAATTAGAAGAATATAATGACCATTGGTATTATTATAAGAACTACAATAACTCTTCAAGGGTAGAGAACAAAGAAAAACTGACCTGGAAACAAGGTATGCTCTTGATGTCTTCTTCATTGACAAATAGCCACCTGAAATTTTTGGAAGACAAAATGTGAACTTGAACTTAATTCCACTTAGAATAAAATCTAAGCAGACAGGAATTAGCAAAGAACTAACTTTTGATTGTTTTTGTCCTCACTCAAATTTCTCAACCTGTCCTGCATTTGTCTGCAACAAACAACAATTAAAGATGTCAGCATTATTCAATCGATTGAAGATGAAAACAACTACTTTGTAACTGAAATTTCCATATAACCTTATTTGATCATCTAGTCTATGCTCTTCCATGGAAAGCTTTTCGAGTTCAGCCTGCAAAAAAGGAGAGCCCAAGGATAAGATTCTGTCTGCATAGAAACGCCATTATACATATCTATCACTATTTTCCCCCACTGTATGTATAATGCATCATTGGTTGTTTATCATGCACAATATAGAGAAAAAGAAAATCATAACCTGATGATACATTGGAAAGAAAAAATAAGAAAATATCTTCATAAAAATGATGTTATATCAAACCTGTAATGAAGAGGCACCGCTTTCTAAATCTCCTGGTCCTGAAACATCAACTCCCCTAATCAATCATCAAACCAATTCTCACATTAATAATTGCATCAGTCGAATCCTGTACAGAAACAAATTAATGAATTCTCTAGATGGCAATATTTATAGTATTACTTCCAACGGATTCTATTCTTGAGCTTCTTTTCAATGAGACCAATTCCTTCCAAGACATTGGTAATGTCATATATCCGCCTCTTCTGCACCTGTTTCAACAGGAGGCTTCTAATAAGTCAATTATACCATCCATTTCTATCCCAAAACCAAAATCAGCATTCACTTGTAAAATAATTAACCTCCAGAGTTTCTGCAGCCTTGTTTAAATCAAGAATCCCATCTTCAGCATGTTTAATTAGATTTACAAACTTCTTTGTCAAAAGACCTGAAAGTTTTTGGTAAATTTTCATCAATCAAGTGCTTTCATCGCTAAACAATATTGCCCAAATGAACACAACGTGTGAAGAAACCCAGCACTTTAAGGATTACCTAAGGAACTATCATACCGACAGCTGCTGGCAGGAGTAAGGGGCGAATTGGCATCTGCATGTTCATGTAGAAAACTACATTCATCACTGATAACGAGAACAGCATAACACATGTACAATACAAAAACATATATCTAAAGTCTCACCATTGTTTGATATAGGCGTTTTTGGCCCAGCCTTAATCCCCTTGGACGCCTTTGATCGGCCGTTGCCCCTCCCGCCTTTAGCAGATACAGGAGTCCGGAATGGACTATTGGCCACTTCAGCACCTCCAGGACTACTAGCCCACTCTCCTGAGTCTACTCCATTCTCATCCGCTCCAATTTTCCTCTTCAATACCTAAAACAAAAACAAAAAGGAAAAACAATGTAATTATTAAATCAACTCGTACGGAAGCTTTCCATTACGAAATTAACATTCACACAACTCAAAAACCAAACCAATAAAAAACAAAACATCAAACAGCAGTTACTATCCAAACAAACAACCCAAAACAACCGAAACCAATGCCCAAACAGTACATATATGCCAATAAACAGAAAAGCGGAGGTGGATGCGGAGACTGACGGGAGATCTAACGACGATGGAATCGGAGGGAGGATCGAGCGAAGAATTGGGGGAGGAGAAGCGGTGGTAATCGTGAGGAGGGAGGAAGGGAGGCTTGGAGGAGGCAAAGGCGAGGTGGCGGCGGAGAGGGGGAAGGATCGGGGCGGAAGGAGAAGGGGCGGTGGCGGAGGAGGGAGTAGGCTGGGCGGCGCCGGTCATTTGGGGGAAGTGGAGTTGAGGGTTAGGGGCGTTGGGGGAAAGTGAGTGCAGTGAGTGAGTGGGGAGAGCAGAAAACGATGGAAGGAGGGAATTTTTAGTTTGGGATAGATGTGGAGGGAACGTAATTGTTTCTTGTTGGGTTTTGGGAGCTATACGTCGTCGTTTTGTTTTCCGCTTATTGTGGTTTTGGAGATTTAGTTTCTGGTTTTTCCGTGGTGACCCCTATTTTACTGTGTCAACGCTTCAAATGTTTAATGGATGAATGGACCGTTTGATTAATTATTATTTTTGTGACTTTTTTTTCTCTTTTAACTATGGTCAACTATACATGTTGTATACAGTGGAAAGAGTGTTAGTAAATTTATTTTAAAATTTCGATTAATCACATTAAATTATATTTATGAAATTTTCAATTTTTTTATTGCCCAACAATATTATAGTTATTTTAAAAAATATATATATAATTTCATTAATCATCTATAGTTGAATACTTATTACCCAAACAACCTCAAATAGATACAATCAACCTAATTGGATAAAAAGATTCACATATCGCAAATATTTTAAAGAATATTTAAAAGTTTAATAACATTAAATAGCACGATTTTTGTTCGGTTTTACATTTATGACTTAATCTTTCGAAAATTTATTCGTAGCGCGAGTTAATATTTTTATTAAAAAAAGGACAATTGATTATGTAACAATAATGGTTTCATATGACGGTCACATCATCATTACAGGTGGCACTATACCATTTTAGGGTATGTTTGTTTTAGGTCAGGTACTCAATTAGGGACTAAACTAAAGAGAAATACTAGGAAGGAGCTCATTTTTTTCAAAAAGAGATAAAAAGAAGTCCGACAAGGGAATTCGAACAATATATAATACAATTTCAATTAAAAATCGAGGAGAGTACGTAATCGTAAAAGGCCACTAAAATTAGTTTCTAACATTCCACCAATTAATTTGTCGTTAAAGTTAAAAATAAATTAAAATGCACTGTCACACCTAAAGTTACATCTCATATTAATTAAAAAAACAAAAGAACTTGGGACAAGAAATTTTGACTGGAGGGAACTTTTGAAATTTGGAGCAAAGTTGGAGAATTGTTGAATAAAAGGAAGTGAATTGAATTGACATTTGTGCTTTTGGGTTGTTTAATGAAAAATGTTGGAAGACATATTATTACAATCACCATTAATTCACATGGTGGAGGTCCTATTTGTTTTCTTTGCTAGTCAAATGGTTCATACTTGCCGGAACAAAGCCTTCTTGGACCTCGCCGCATTCAACCAGAGTCCGTGAGAAGCAACATACAACAAAAGAGAAAAAACCATAAAAACAGAAGAGGAAAACAGTTGTATCATTCAGAAAGTAGTGTTCTATAAAGTTTGGGGAATGTGTTTTTGTGGAATCAATTTAACTGGTAGTTGATTTTATGAGCTTATTCGACCAAACTGATCAAAAAGAAAACAATGAACTATAGCAGTTAGAGTTAAATCCTTTGTCGTCCCTAAGGTATAGTCCAATCTCCTTTACGGTCCCCGAGTTTTGAAAAGCTTCTCTGAAACAGCATAAAAGCTTTTTAAGGACAGCAGAGGAGCTTTCAATGATCATAAATGAGTTTTTCAAAGACATCAAGAAGTGCAAAATAGTTTTTCAAAACTCACCGAAGAAAATATAGGCACCGCAAAAGATTTAACCCAAGCAATTAAGTCACACCACATGGCAGCTCATGCCATGTAGCTCAAAGCCTAAAACTCTCCGCATTCCCACTGAAGTCTTGAATTTCTTGCCTAGAATAGAAATCGTCTTACAATCATGCTTCGATGCAGCTCATCAAAACTCAAAACATCTTGTATTGCCATTGCGTAACAAACGAAACAAAGAATCGCATTCAGAGGCAATCATGCGCAGGACAGGACTTCAGCAGATTATATAGGACTTATGACACGACCCTGAACTGCATTACCTAACCTAAGTATGTTCCAACCCTCTTCGGAACAACACATCAACTCTAATATTTGTAAACAATACGATTGACTCTCTCTTGTGCATCTTATGTCGAGACATCTATTCAGACCCAATATAAACTTGCATCGGTTAGCTTCTGAAAATGCAGCTTAACAAACAAATGATCAAGATAAGTCATCTTTGCTTCGCAAAATGCAGCACTCACTGTCCATTTATGCACCACAAGATGATAGACATAGAATCTCAGGTTCTAAATGTATACAATCAATGCAGAATGCACCGTCAACACACGGAGACACACATATTGCATTTTGAATTCACACGATGAATGACTACCTGACCAGCCAGAAAACTGCACTGGACTCTATCAAAATACTCACAGCTACATCACCTTGACTGCAATTCAAATGTAACACACACAAACATAGCTAGACTCTCCAAATTTCAGAAAAAAACAACGGCTAAACATAACAATATGCACAATGACAACACAGGTACATAATCCAACCAATAAGACCAAGAAAAAGGAGAAAAAAATTTGAATTTCATTCAGTATCAAATTGATCAGTATAATCACAATGTACAGAAGACAAAGGAGAAGAGTTCCTGGGAATGGAAGAACCACATCAAACCTCCAATCTCTGTCGAAATTCAGAATCACTAGTCTTCAGCAACACCCTCAAATTAAAGCAAACACCTTTCTCCACACAACACTGATGCCGAGGCTTGATCCTATTCTCCAAACTAAACGAAAAATACTGCAGAAACTCTCTCAGCTCTCTCAACTCCCTCCCCATTTCCACCACATAGTAATTAAATTTCGGCTCAATATTATCCCTCACACTGTAATTAAACAACTGCGGAAACCTCCAAAACATCGAAACGGCGTCGCTATAAGAGAAACCCATTTTCTCAAAGCATTGAATTCGCGGTAAAAGCTTATCCTCTACAATACAAGACAATAAGTAAGTGTGTCTATTGACTTCAGCAATACCTATACTTTGCAGGAAGTAAAGGGTCGGTCGAAGCCGGTTAAACACCCGCTTTAAATCAGAGCCATTGACGGGAGCCTCGCGGAGGAGGAAGGTGAATACTGGAAGAATAGCGGCGGCGTTGGTGGCGAGAAGCTCAGGGCACATGGAGACCAAACGGCGAAACTCCGGGCGGTGAAGTTCATGGAGGTGAGGAATTCGATGGTGGACTTGACGTCATCAATCGACGATCGGAGAATAATGGAACGGTGGTGATTAATTAGAGAAAAAATATCCAACCCAATTGAGTCCAAGTAGAGAACTTTTTCTTGGAAGGAATG